>MJUT01049866.1:212378-256781 GCA_002080005.1 Gigantidas platifrons | reverse complement strand
GTCTATTTTTAGTCGTCAATATTTGTTTATCGATCAATGGGTGGGTTCGTTGTAATTCCTCGGTGGTCTCGACTGTACGTCATATCTCGACAATACATTTACGTCATGTATATTTACTTATTTAGTCTATTTTTAGTCGTCAATATTTGTTTATTGATCAATGGGCGGGTTCGTTGTAATTCCTCGGTGGTCTCGATTGTACGTCATATATGTATAGATGGTGGTCTATTGTTAGTCACATTTGATCAATTGAAAAGTTCGTTCTACTTCCACGGTGATCTCGAATATACATCATACATGTGTGCATATAAATTGAATAATATTACATAAGTCATATTTATTCCTGATCAGAGGGTTGGTTCTCTTTATAAATATTATCATTTTCCACTTAGTCTTAAGGGGCCTGTTAATGATCATTCAAATATATGTTTACCCCTTTTCTTTCTATTGAAAGATTTTGTGAAAGTCCACCCTAGTAACTAGCATACTAAGCATTTATTATGTCACAAAGAATCACCTTATTGATAAGATACAAAATGCTTATCTTCAGAAATTCAATTTTGACTATTTTTGAGTACCTATTATTCTTAAAGTCAATATAATTGTTAAACCTCTGCACAACATGTAACTGATGTCTTTATTTTCTTAAATGCGTTATCTGCCATGTTAAGGTGTAAACTTATGTGAATTGTTTTATATAATGTGTATGTTTATGTAAACTTATGTGAACTCTTGTATAATATATTTTACATGTAAGAATTTAACCCGATCTTCTTTCTCTTATATCTGTGATTGAACTTGTGATATTTTTCTTTGTAAAGAAATTCAATATATTATATTATATTGAATCAAAGTCAAACATGTGTAATCTGATAAAATCCCATTTTCCCCATTGTGTATTTCCATAACAAATGTTATCTTTTTTGTACTCAACACTCTGTAGATTTGCTTGTACATTTTTATTGTTTCAGTTGTTTTCATTTTCCCCTTTTTTTACCCTTTCTTATGTTTGTGGACACGATGGCTTGCATATTATACATGTACATGAAATGAGACAATTAGGCTGCCCTGGATGCCAATTGGTGGTCGTGTTGCCAAATGGGTAACAGCCTAAAGGCATACAGGGCAGCTATTGGATTATTTCATGCTGATACGAGGAAATCAAATAGACCAATAGACCTTTCCGCTTATTCATAAAAAGATATATTTTTGACTAACCTGCGTTGCTCGTTCCTTTTTGCTGCACTTCTTTGTCTCCAAAGTTTAAATCCAAATGTAAATGCAGTATTTCTTCTTTTCATATTGACATTCATACTTATGATAGGCAATGTCGAGACTAATCCAGGCCCCCAAGGACCAAGCTCCTCCAATTCACAAAATGTCAATTTAGACAAAACAATTTCTCTTTGTAATCTTAATATACGTAGTTTAAGAAATAAAATTGACTTTCTCAATGATTTCGCTGAAGATTTTGATATCCTATTATTAACGGAGACACACCTTGACGAACGAATTGACGAATGTGACATTTTTCTTGAATCCTTTTCAAATATAATCCAGCGTAAAGATAGAACAAATGCGGGTGGTGGTCTACTAATATATGCTAAATATACGATACGAATGGTAAGAAAACAAGAATTAGAAAATTCAATTGATGAAACACTTTGGGTCGAAATTAATGCTAAAGGTCAATCCTTTCTCCTATGCAACACTTATCGGGCACAATGGACTGACCCAGATTACTGGAACAGATTAATGTATGCAATCGAGTTGGCCACTCAGTTCAATGAAAATATCTTGCTAGTCGGGGACTTGAATTCAAACTTATTTTGTGTAAACAATAACAATCTTGTAGATATTATGAATACATTTGTTTTTAAAAATGTTATTGATAAACCAACCAGAGTTACTGAAAATTCTAGCACTTTGTTAGATCCGATTATTTTGAGTGATAATCTTAATTCTATTTATTCTGATGTTATAAATATACCACGAAATATTAGCGATCATGATGCAGCCGTTGCATATATTGATTGTCCCAAGGAAATTTCAACTACATTTAAAAGAGAAATTTGGCAATATGACAAAATAGACACAGAAAAGTTTGACAAAAATATAAATGAAATTGATTGGAATGATAAGATAGGAAATTTTGATGATGTCGATGATATATGTAATGAATTTACTAAAACGTTTTTAGAAATAGCTAGGGATTGCATACCTACTAAGGAAATAATAATACGAGAAAATGACAAGCCCTGGTTCAACAATATAATAAGAAAGGAAATTAGAATTCGCGATCGAATACGAAAAAAGGTCTTAAACCACAATAGAGTAAGTGATATAACGAAATTTAAAAAACAAAGAAATAAAGTAAACAATATGAAAAAAATAGCTAGGGAAAATTTTGAAAATAACATAGACAATTTTTTACTCGATAATTCAAATTCTAAAACTTATTGGAAAATAATGAAAATGTTAATAAAATCAAACAAGGGGAACAATTCTATTCCACCAATCCAAAACACAATTAATGATAAACATTTTGACGATATTGTATATGACGAATCAGACAAATGTGAATTATTGAATAAATATTTCACTTTAATATCTAAATTAAACGAAGAAAATAAAGATCTTCCCGAATTTGAGAATAGAACAGATAATATTATCAATGATATTCAAATACGAGAGAATGAAATAGAAGACATACTGCACACTCTTGATCCAAAAAAAAGCGTCCGGCCCTGACCGTATCAGTCATAAGATGTTAAAAATATCACCAGAAAAAATAGCAAAACCACTTAAAATTATATTTAATAAATCTTTGGCCCAAGGTAAATATCCATCCACATGGAAAATAGCTCATGTAATCGCAATATTCAAAAAGGGAGATTCCTCTTTACCATCTAATTACCGACCCATATCCCTTATAAGCTGTGTAGGAAAAGTAATGGAGAGGGTAGTTTATAAACATGTCTACAACCATCTTCATAGTAACAAACTTATTTACGAATACCAATCAGGCTTTTTACCCAAGCACTCAACTGTTCATCAATTAATTGAATTATATAACACTATTTTAAATTCAATAGAAAATAAAGAATTTAGTTGTTTTGTATTCTGTGATTTTTCAAAAGCTTTTGACAAGGTATGGCATAATGGACTTATACATAAAATGAAATCATATGGAATAACAGGAAATTTACTATCATGGTTTAAAAATTATCTTCATGAAAGAAAACAAAAAGTGGTCATCAGAGATTCGTCGTCATCATTGTCTAATGTTTTTGCTGGGGTACCCCAAGGGTCTGTGCTTGGTCCCCTATTATTCCTCATTTATATAAACGATATTGGTGAACAACTTCTTTCTTTAACTAGGCTATTTGCTGATGATACATCCTTGGGGAATTCAAGCTCCAGTCTTGATACTTTAGAATTAGTTATAAATCATGACCTAAATAAACTTAGTACTTGGTCTGGACAATGGCTCATGTCATTTAATCCAGACAAAACTGAAATTATGATCTGTTCAAATATGGAAATACCCAATAATTTTAATTTCTCATTCAATAGTAAATTAATATCTAATACCTCTAGTCATAAGCATTTAGGTGTAACATTATCTCATGACGCGAAGTGGAGCGAGCACGTAGAAAATATTGCTAAAACTATAAGTAAACATTTAGGAGTATTAAGAAAATTAAAATTTAAAATGACTAGACAAAACTTAGAAAAAATGTATTTGGTTTATATTCGTCCCATCTTTGAATACGTGTGTGAAGTTTGGGACAATTGTGGCACGTGCCATTCAAACAAATTAGAAAAATTACAGTTAGAAGCTGCCAGAATTGTAACTGGATTGCCCATATTTACAAAGACTGATTCTTTATATTTCGAAACTGGCTGGGAACCATTATATAGTAGGCGTCACAGAAGAAAACTTCAATTGTTTTATAAGATATACAACGGTCTTGCACCGCAATATCTGCATGATTTGATTCCCCCCACTATTCAAAGTACAACAATCTAACCATTAGGTAATGGCAGCGATCTAATAGTCCCCTTATGTAGACTTTCTTCGATGAATTCGTCATTCATTCCTTTTCTGTTAGAGAATGGAATAAACTTAAGAACTCTGTCCGTAATCTTGACACCCCATTAAAATTCAAACGTGCGTTACTAAACAATGCAAATGAAATAAATATTGTTCCTAAACATTTCATGTATGGTCCACAGAAGTTAAATGTGATATTAACGCAACTTCGATGTTCAGCTTCCTTCTTGAACAACGATTTATTTAAATCAAATATAGTATCTAGTCCAAATTGTGCTTGCGGTGTTCCTCGAGAAGATGCGTTTCATTTCTTCTTTGAATGTAGTAAATACACCGATATTAGGAGGGATCTGTTAACTTGTGTAAATCGATTTAGAATGAAAATCGATCTTGCTCTACTTACTACAGGTAACAAAAATCTAACTTATGAAGATAACTGTTTAATTTTTAAAGATGTTTACAAGTTTATTAGAAGATCTAAAAGATTCCTCATTGTATAGAGTTATTAATATACCCAGCATGATCATCGTGTCCACACCAAACTTCTTTTTCCCTTTTTTTCCACTGTTTTTCTGTTCTCTTTTACATGTGTAATTGTTACTGGTATACTTTCATTAATGTGCATGCTCTTTCTCATATGTATATGTGTTATATTTATTATGTAATTCCAAGGAGAAGACTTCATAAGTTGGTAAAACTTGTGTCTTATCCTTTTTGTCTATATGAGCAAATAAAATTGTTATAAACTAAAAAAAAAACATATTTCATACACAAACATGCAAGTTATTAAACATAGCATAATAATAATACAATACATAAGACAAAGACAATAGCATACACATACATAAAATGTAACTATAGCACAATAATACAGGTCATGTATTACAAATACAGATTTGATGCTTGCATTTCTATGTTTTGATTTCTGGGCCTCCACAATCAGTGCACATGTGGCAAGTGCCTCTCTGTACACTAACTGTTATAGGACCAGAAATCAACACAGAAATAGATGCCAACATACATAGCACACACTAAACATACATCATTTAAAAGACTAAGCACACAAACTTGTGCTGTAGACTAGACAAAAATTAAAAAGCAAAAAATAAAAAATGGGGCATAAGCACTAGGAAATCATGCAGAAGCACATACAAAAAAGAAAAAGCTGGTTATGACTAAAAATGCAGAAAAAAACATAAAAGAAAAAAATATAACAGACACTCAGTCCCTAAGATCGACACACAATACATGAACAGGATGGTCCTGTCCATGTATTGATAACGGTCCTAAATTGATTTAAATTTGTAGTGTCCCTGAGTTCAGAAGGCAGGCTGTTCCAGATCTTAGGGGCTGAGTATCTTAAAGATTTTAATCCATACCTGGTAATTCTCACAGTTGGTATGTCTGCTGTATTTGTATATCTGAAGTTTAGGAATGATTTTTAATATTTATTTAATCTTGTAAAAAAAAAACTGGATTACTCTTATGTAATATTTTAAAAGTTTGGAGTTCTGCATTCCATCGCAAGAATCCTAAAAATACATGTTACACTTACAGGTATTATCAGCTAAAAGAGGTCTATGATAAAATTAGATTCATGTATTTGATTAAATTTAAAGAAAATAAAACAAATAATTGCATATTTTGTGTTATGCAGGCTATTTATACAAGTCATTTGTACAAGGTCCCTTTATTCTATTGATTGTGCCCTTTCAACACCATTTTCATGTATATGTACACATTTGTTTTTTTTATTTTAGGACAACCAAACACCAACAAAGGAAATGTATTAGTTTTGTATTTAGTCATATCAGTGAGTATAATGTATAAATTTCTAAAAACCTTAATAAGCAACCAGTATCCAAAGATCCCTTGCATATTTTAGACAGTATTCCAGATATCCATGGCTCCTGAACATGTTTGACATATTGCCTACAATGTAAGCTTATTGACCTATGTCTGAATAGCTCAGATACTAAAAACATTTCATGGTAGCCTATATAACTGGCTACCAAACTAGAAATTTCAAATTTTCGTAGGGCCTGGGTGGCTCAATGGGTTAGGTAGTTGGATTACCTAACAACTCATACAAGCCTATCACCAATACAGCGTGGGTTCGTGCCCAGCTTTGTAAATTACAAAAAAGGGTGCACTCGACTTGCAGCCACAAGTGATAAAGTTTACCAGTTGCTTGCCCATGGTTGGTAGTTCTCACCGGGTTGCCATGATATAGCTGAAATATTGCTGAAAGTGACGTTAAACACCAAAAATCAATCAATCAAATCAATCAAATTTTCGTCCTGCATTAGGCTTATCACCTCATTCAATATAGAAGCTAATTTAATTGGAAATTTGAAGGCATTTTCATATACCTTGGTACCAGTACTATCATGAAAATGATAAGATAACAAGTGAAATTGTGAAGCACATTGAGTGCTTTACCTTACATTATGGGATAGTTTTGTGGTCATGAAACATTAGATTTTAGAACAGGGTTTTATGGTCAAACCTCAGATTTTAGGATGAGGCCTGGACTTTTGTCCATGTGATATTTATAGGATAGAGCTTTAAGCTTTGTGGTCAGGATCATTAGCTTGTTTGTGGTGACTTATCCCTAAACAATATTTAAGATATTTCTACTTCAGACATAAATTGGAATCTCACTGGTAACCATTTCAAGAGTTATATAAAAAATCAAAGTGAATGATTTAATACTGCTATCTTAGATGTGTTCATTCTCTCTTCTTTATTATGATAATTTATTAAATGTAGTTGTTTATGGTGTTTAATGCCACTTTGAACAATATTTCATATCGTTGCAGTCAGTTTTATTGTTGGAGGAAACCGGAGTACCCGGAGAAAACCACTGACCTGTCGCAAGTCACTCACTGATCACAGGCACTAGACGTTCAATGAATAAAATGTAGGGTCAATAAGGGAAAAAAAATAGTGTCACTGTTATATAATAAAGAGAAGCTCTTTATTATATAACAATGACACTATTTTTTTTTTCATATTGACCCTACATTTTATTCATTGAACGTCTAGTGCCTGTGGACTGATTAAATGTAAAATACATGTTGATAAAGATTTCTTTTTAGCTCAATTGACCCAAATAATCTATTTTTGAATATTAAAAAAAAGTATGCGAAGTGTGGTTTGACTGCATGAATATTAGCAGTATACAATCATCGCTCAAAACATTGTTGTTAAAGTTTTTGTCTCTTTACTCAGTCTTCACAATAAACTTTTTAACTTACCAGCCAGGAGGACTTGTGCCAATGAAATTTTTACAAGTCCCCCCTAGAATTTACTAGTCCCCCGTATCATGACAATTTTTTCCAATGTTTAGATCAACGACTGAAATAAATTTGAATATGACATTTGTTCATAGATTTATTATATAGTCAAACACGCTGTCAACTTCATGATTTTTGCACCAGTTGCAGAACATCAATTGCTTGTCTTTGTCGTAGGCCAGCCAAGAACGATCTTTCGTCTATCGAGGAAGAAATTTTCTTTCCCTGGATTCTTTATCATACTTTTTTTTGCCATCGGTCTTTTAAATTTTTTGACGAGGATAGACCCCTCAACATAGCGTAGAAAGCTCATGGCTGAGATTTACTTACCCATACTTGTTGTTTATCATGACTTAACACTTTTATTATATTATTTATCTCCCTTTACAGTTTCGACCAATCAAAAAAATTCAGATGCATAATATTCCATCAAATTGACCAATCAGCGTAGCGGAAACAAAAATGAAATGTTTCGACTGACAAGACTGTCTTAAAAAAAATATATATATATCGTGCTGGACTTTTGTTGCTAGGCAATGCAACACGCTTTTTTACCAATTGCAACGGTCTCAGCAGATCACGGAAAACGAGACCAGAGTTACGCATAATAATTAGTCACAGCTGAAAAAATTGTCACAAGCCAGTAGGACTTCTCATATGTCAAATTTCAAAAGTCCCTAATAAATTTCACAAGCCATTGGCCTCAGACTTGTGGCTAAATTCGTAGACTGTTTACTTCGTGTTGTTTCGAAAACCAGAACAACTTCACACTTATAAATGACATGACAATATATGACAGGAA
The DNA here is from genome assembly GCA_002080005.1 of Gigantidas platifrons. Classification (NCBI taxonomy): domain Eukaryota; kingdom Metazoa; phylum Mollusca; class Bivalvia; order Mytilida; family Modiolidae; genus Gigantidas; species Gigantidas platifrons. The sequence goes on along the minus strand of MJUT01049866.1, from coordinate 248,623 downwards.
TTTTTTACTTTAATTTCATTGACCAATGCCTTAGCAAGTTCTACAAATGACAAAGTTTTGCCATGAAAAAAAAACTTGCTTGAAAAATACCAAATATGAACATGTGCAGCCGCAACCTTTCTGCACAGTCAGTCAGGTTCTTAGAAACAATCTTATTTGTATTTTTGGCCTTTATCAATGTGTTGTTAGTCAGGTTCTTGGAAACAATCTTATTTGTATTTTTGGCCTTTATCAATGTGTTGTTAGTCAAGTTCTTAGAAACAATCTTATTTGTATTTTTGACCTTTATTATTGTGTTGTCAGTCACGTTCTTAGAAACAATCTTTTTTGTATTTTTGACCTTTTTTATTGTGTTGTCAGTCACGTTCTTAGACACAATCTTTTTTTGGGGCCTTTATTATTGTGTTGTCAGTCACATTCTTAGAAACAATCTAATTTGAAATTGAAGCCTTTATTATTAGCTCACCTGACCAAAGGCCATGGCATGTGAGCTTTTGCCATCACTTGACGTCCGTCGTACGTCGTAAACTTTCACATTTAAATCTTCTCCTCTGAAACCCCTTAACCAAATTAAACCAAACCTGGCAGGGATGGTCTTTGGGTGGGCCCTTTCAAAATTGTGTCCGACAGCCCCGCCCTCCATTCAAGATGGCTGCTGTTACTAAAAATAGAAATTTCTTCAATTGTCCATTGCTGCTTTAGTATAAACCAAAATGAGCTCAAATTTTAACTGCAGCTAAATGGCAATGAGTAGTTTAACATATATTCCAGGTTTTTCTGTGAAATTTTTCTTTCAGCCGATTTATACCGATTATACAAATTAGGCATATTTTGATAAAAGATCACATTTAAATCTTTTTCTCTAAAACCGCTGAACCAAATTAAACCAAATTTGGCTGGGATAGTCTTTGGGTAGTCCCATTTCAAAATTGTGTCAGACAGCTCTGCCCTCCATTCAAGTTGGCTGCTGTTACTAAAAATAGAAATTTCTTTAGTTGTCAATATCTGCTTTATTACAAATCAAAATGAACTCAAATTTTAACTGCAGCTACATGGCAATGAGAAGTTTAAGATATATTCTGGGTTTTTCTGTGAGATTTTTGCAGCCAGTTTATTCCGTTTAGGAATATCACTGTGTAGCATCACCACCGGATATACATGTAGGTACCTCGTGAAGTCAGGTAAGGTCAATTTTTTTCTTATTTTCATTATATTCTACATTTTTCTGACAAGTAAAATTTTGTGATATTGATTCCTAATAATGTAGCTACTATTTAAGGCTGATTATGATCCATAATTGGCTTTCTATCTCTTCAAGTCGTCAGAATCGGACCGGGTGGTACCTCTTAAAAGAAGCATGTAACGAGTTCAAAGTTGTAAAAAAACATGTTTATCCTTCAACTATTCATTTGACATTTTTGTAGAACAAAGTTTTATCATATTTAAGCTTGAACAACACTGTATTTCGAAATAAACTATTGTCTTCACAGAGAAATTCATGTAAATCAAGCGACATCGCTGTATGGCAAATAGAAAGGTATCTATTTGCCGTACAGTAAACAACTATTCGCCATACAATTTATCCACTTGATTTACATGAATTTCTCTGTGAAATCAATATTTTATTTCGAAATACAGTGTTGTTCAAGCTTAAATATGATAAAACTTTGTTCTACAAAAATTTGATATCTACGTTTTTATCTCGGATACATTGTAAGTCGTGGGTTATTTTACAAATAATATTGCTTCCTTACTGAAGCAAATATTCTATTTTTATATCTTGAAACAATCTTATTTTTTGGCCTTTATTATTGTGTTGTCAGTCACATTCTTAGAAACAATTTTATTTTTTGGCCTTTATTATTGTGTTGTCAGTCACGTTCTTAGAAACAATCTTTTTTGTATTTTTGGCCTTTTTTATTGTATTGTCAGTCACGTTCTTAGACACAATCTTTTTTTGGGGCCTTTATTATTGTGTTGTCAGTCACATTCTTAGAAACAATCTTAATTTGTAATTTAAGCCTTTATTATTGTGTTGTCAGTCACATACTTAGAAACAATCTTATTTGTATTTTTGACCTTTATCAGTGAGTTTTTTTGTGTTTTTTTATGCTTGAAAAGTGTAATTGGTATGATCTATATTTTCAGTACTGGTAAAATTACTTTAAGGGGATTTGAAAAAAATTCTGTAAACCACCTCTAATCTTAATAAAACATGTGTTTATAAAGTGGTTAAGTGACTTAGTACTCATTAATCTAGAGTGAGTATTAAGGGTACTTGTTACATCAAATAGTTTTTTTTTATCATTCTTATCTCAATGTTGCTTCCTGGTAAATTACACTTACACAGGAAATTTAATGAGATGTAATTTGCAAAAAATTAAAACACAAGTGGATTAAATATCAAGATAAAAAAATAGAATATTTGATTCAGTAAGGAAGCAATATTATTTGTGAAATAACCCATGAGATCAGATTTGTTTTGAGTTTGAAAATTACCAAAAAATAATTTATGATGCAAAACATTAAAGGACATTTATGTTATTGGTTTTTTCTTTGTTTTACAGAGAAATGTGTGTTAACATGCCATTGCTACAGATACTAATAGTAATTCTGACTGTTGAATGTGTTGTCTCAGACAATTTCACAGAACCTGAAAGTAACCGTACTGATTTGGCATTTAGGTCTAAAATCCATGCAAGTGCAGTTTGTATGACAACCAGTTGTACTTCTAATTATTGTGTTGGAAGGAGTGATGACCCATCTGATCCTGTCAAAATCCTTAATGATATCATGCTTTCATCTGAGATATCTACATATACTTTAACATTCTGGGTATACAATAACTGTACTTCTTCCAGCAACTGGTGAGTTTGTTTGCATTTTTTTAAATTATGTTAGTCTTGGAATCTTACACAAGATAGTTATACTGCATTGGTGGTGTAATCATTAATGGTTAGCATGCTCGTCTTGAGTGTGGTAGATTGTGGGTTAGCCACATTGGTGGTGTAATCATTAATGGTTAGCATGCTCGTCTCGAGTGTGGTAGATTGTGGGTTCGAGCCCCGGTCTGGTCAAACCAAAGACTATGAAATTGGTATTTGTTGCTTCTCTGCTAACCACACAGCATTAAGGAGAAAGAGCAATGACTGATTGGCTCGGAATCAGAATAATGTGTCAGAGTGGGGCGACATGTCTATCTGCGGAGTGTTGTTTCAGTGAGCTAGCGTGTTGATCTAGTACAAAGCGGACTTTGTCATCATTATCATTTCATTGAAAATTAACTTGTTCTTGCCATGATATAGCTGAAAAATTTCTGAGTTGGCATTAAGCAACAATCAATCACTTACTGACAAGATAGTTGATGTCAATCACACTATGTAAGCCTCTTACTGAAAACAGAGCTACCGGGACATTGTCTGTTTTTTTTTGTACTGGTACATTTTTATATTTCATAATTTTTGCTATCTGTACCTTTATAATGAACTGTTTTAAGCAGTGATTGTTGACAATTCTTCTGGACACAACATTCAATAGTTCTCCATTTTGATACTAACTCTTTGAAGCAGAAGAAAATAAAGGCTACCATTGAACTGAATTAATGGTTTGTTGATTGGGACTAGCATCAAATGTGGAATGGTTTAAACCAGTTAGAGGGATGCCAACCATTTCCTCTTGAAATTTTAGAAAGCTGACTGTTCTGAACCAGATTATATAAACAATTATTTTGCATATTAAATGTACTAATACATTATAATACCCATACTCTTTATTCTACCATTAATTTTATATCAAAATACAGGGCAAGGATTCCAATATGAATTTACATGTACGTTTATCTTGTAACTTCTTCAATGGTGCTCATCCCCAATCAGTTAAAAATAAAAATTAAAAACATACTTGAACATAAAAAAAATTGTCTGTTGTTTTTTTTTCAGTTCATTTACATTGTCTGGTACTAATGACACAGTAGTTAAGTTTGTAGGCAGGACAGTGTATGTGGAAACACAAGAATTCAACAGTTCCAATGGAGGATCGATATTTGTTGTCTTGAGGGTAAGCCATTTTCAGAATGCCTAGCTTGAATCTGATTAAAATCACACCTCTCACTTGCTCCCCTTTTATGATAGGTCACAGTGTGGGAGATCTGAGAAACCCAATTACAGGTCACATACGAGTGTCCTTACGAATATTTAATGATCTGATAAATGCAGGTTATCACCTTTTTAGACTAATTGGATTGCTTGTAGCAAAAAAAGCAGTTTAATGTTAAATTTAAGCACTTTCATAGTCACATAACCACCATTTTCACTGGACGGTAACATAGAGTGACTCGCATTTCACCCGTAATGGATAGAATTCTTGTATACCGTATCTCCCATGCTGCTACATATCAGTAAAGGATAGCCATTTAGAGATGTGATTTTAATCAGATTGACCTAGTTTACAAACCATGCCATACAGATTTTTGACATCACATGTTATTTATTGTCCCACTGTTTCAGTTTTCAAATTTTAAACCTCACTTCTGAAATAATTGAGCCAATTTAAAATTTGGTGACTAAAGTTGGGTGAGATGGTACTTATAGTTAGGCTGGGTTATTGCAATCTAATTAAAATTAGATCTCTCACTTTGCTCTTGTTTATTTATATTTCGCGCGTGTGTGATCTAACGCAAGCCTGTAGACATCGCATTCTGGTGATCTAGGGTCAAGCAAAATATTGTCCATTCAAATGATCACTTACGAGATCTTGAAAGTGGATTTATGCAAGGGACGTAACTCTGGGTGCTAATAAATTATGCAAGAAATCCATTCGGAATTCTTCCAATGTTATCTATATCGACTATGTCGGAGCCCGATTGTTCCGACAACTGTTTACATTCCCGGAGACAAGAAGACGTCTTCAGGTGAAAATTCATAATTTACGGCACAAATCAATGGCATTTAGAAGCCCTCTCACGCCTAGGCGTATTTATTACAAATCAAATATATGTGTGCTTATTATGTGTGATATCAGAGAACGATTTTGATTGGCTGTTCTGAGGGTCATTACCTTTAATTGCATCTCATTACATATGCGTGACCCTAGGTCACCAGAATGTGATGTCTACAGGCTTGCGTTAGATCTCACACGCGCGAAATATAAATAAACAAGAGGAAAGTGAGAGATCTAATTTTATTTAGATTGTGGTTATTGATGCTTGTTATCACTTTCATCAATTTGTCAGCTATACTGTGACTACCACACTTATTGTGGAGGAAATTCTGAACACAGCAAATGGACCAGTGAAATCCCCAGCTATGGGTACATGTACAATGTAGGTGTCTGGAAACTTTAGCACTAGAGGTGAGTATCAGCCACGAATCCATGTCAGTGATACTACCAGTAGTCATGTGGTCAACCAATCAAATACAGCCCACTCTTCATCTAAGATGGGTTTTTTACATGATAACAAATAAATATGTCTTCAAAAAGGTGTATAATGTCTGGATGTTTTGTTTGATACGGTTAAAAGTTTATTTTTTTGTGTCATATGAAATTTAAATGTTTTATTTTGATAACATAGGTCTTTTTCAACATATCTGAAACATTGGTTGCAATGAGACGACTTAGTCATGCATTGTGGGAATAGCACATTTAAGATATTTGTCCCAAAACACTTTGATAAAACCCTGTTACCGGTATTACTTTTTTTCCAAAAATAGGGTTCCATCATTTTTAGCTACAAATATAAAAAAAATTCATGATGATCTGATCTAATTTTGAACTCGTTTTAAAATAGATATTATACTTGCAAACACATATCATGTTAGTAAAAAATAGCTTTATTAAAACTAACGTTGATATCAGTTTATGCTGAAACATATTGTTATATTTAAATTCACTGAATAAAAATTTTAGAAAAAATGAATGTCAGAGATATATAGATTCTCCTTCAGTTGCCCATGGATTATGATATTTCTCCACTCAAGAGAGTTAAATTAAACATTTTAACCACAAGCTGTTAGGCGAGTGGTTAAAATTTTAAATTTTACTCTCGAGAGTGGAGAAATATCGTAACCCACATGGGCAACTGAAGGAGAATTTGTTTCTCCCATTATTTAACACGAACTTTATTTCAAAATTTGAAATTAATGCGTTTGAAATTAATACGGGGAAAGGCACGAGACATTTTAATCCTCTAGAGGATTACAGATTTTTCCACCACTGGTTCAGTGGAGTTAAAACACCGTAATAATGGGAGAAATCAAATTACATGGAAACTCTCCACATGTCATGATTAGAATAGATTAAACATATTTCATTGCTAAATATTATAACAATTGGATTGGACACAAATTATACCAATTTACAAGGGTCCTCTCCACATAATAAATAATTACAATAATACATATGTAAGCAATAGTAGAAATTATGAAAAATGAAAAAAACAAAATCAAAAAATACAGAGCAAAAAGCATGAAATTATACAATATAAGCTTTTATATCTATAGCTTATGCTCTATGGCATGCTTTATCTTAGGGTGTCTTGTTGTCCCCCGACGCTTCGTCGAAGGGGACTATAGAAATGGGTGTCGTCCGTCCGTCCGTGTGCTTTTTGGTTTCCAGATGATAACTTGTGAATGAAAAGTCAGATTGAAGCTAGGTTTGGTATGTAAGTGTATCTTATGAATATCTAGGTCAAGTTTGATAATGACAATTTTTCGACTATTTTTACTAGAGTTGTGCCCCTTTTTATACCTCAAAATTGCTAAATACTTGGTTTCCAGATGATAACTTGGGAACAAATAGTCAGATTGAAACTAGGTTTGGTATGTAAGTGTATCTCATGAATATCTAGGTCAAGTTCGATAGCGATAATTTTTCGACAAATCTTACCAGCGTTTCATCCCTTTTTATACTTTGTCCGTGTGTCCCGAATTGGTTTCCAGATGATAACTTGTGAATGGAAAGTCAAATTGAAGCTAGGTGTGGCATGTAAGTGTATCTTATGAATATCTAGGTCAAGTTCGATAATGACAATTTTTCGACAATTTTTACTAGAGTTGTGCCTCTTTTTATACCTCAAAATTGCTAAATATTTGGTTTCCAGATGATAACTTGGGAACAAATAGTCAGACTGAAACTAGGTTTGGTATGTAAGTGTATCTCATGAATATCTAGGTCAAGTGCGATAGCGATCATTTTTCGACAAATCTTACCAGAGTTACATCCCTTTTTATACTTCAAAATTGCTAATATTTTGGTTTCCAAATTATAACTTGTGAACAAAAAGTCAGATTGAAACTAGGTTTGGTATGTAAGTGTATCTCATGAATATCTAGGTCAAGTTCGATAATGATGATTTTTCGACAAATCTAACCAGAGTTACTCCCCTTTTTTTACTTCAAAATGGTCCTTGGATGGTCCCCTTTCAGAATTATGAGTGATACAGGCTCCCCTGACCCTCTAGTTTACAGTAGTTTCAAAATTTAATCTTACGATGTAACCTTGGCGTCGGGGGACCAGTGGCCAACGGCCTTTTATTTATTAAACAAATTAGGTTTATCAATTTAGATATAATGTATTTTTCATGTTATGTAATACTAATATTCATTACTTTTTGTGGTTTTGAAATTTTTTCGATTTAGTGAAAAAATAATTCATGGAAGCCATAATTTGATGAAGCTTTTAAGATGTGTAATATTATTTTCGTAAGAATTTTATCCAAAGAAATAACGATGTATAAAAGTTGATATACAAGCAATGGCTAAAGCTTGTCAGTGATTTGTGACAGGTCGGTGGTTTTCTCTGGGTACTCCGGTTTCCTCCACCTATAAAATTGACCGCCACGATATAGCTAGAATATTGATTAAACACCATAAACCAAACCAAACCAAGCAAACAATAGCATCCATGATTTGTTATGATTCCAACAGAAAAAATCTAATGGATAGTTGTAAGCAGAAGACATTATTGTTGTGTATTGGAATTGAACACAATGCAATAGACAAATACCCTGAGTTATAATTCAGTTACTGAGATTTTCCAATTTGATGCTATTTTGATTATAACTTCTTAAACAAGACTGAAATAAAATGCTGAAAAATATTGTCACCAGACCTCAAAATGGAAACCAAATCACAAGAATAGAATAAATATGTAAAGAAACAAAATGATCATTGTTTGTATGCATCATGGTCCTGTTTTAAATACATGAAATTACTCTGAAATGATGTTCCTGATTTTTCCGGCAATACACACGTGCAAAGTAAAATATATCCAGAAATTTTATCATGGCATTGTTTATATAGCCTATCAAGGATGTCATATTAGTCAGGTCGGCTTTTTGAAAAAGTTGTCGTCTAAAGAGACTAGCGGCATTTTATTAGTATTTAGTCCAACATACCTTTTCACCCTATTTCAGGGTCGCTGAATCCAAAAATCTATGTTGGCCATTCAAAAAATGTCGTTTAACGTCACAAAATGGCGGACAAAATGACTACCCAAAAAACAACATTTGAGAACAAACCATATTCATCACTGTTCATTAATGGACCCTATGAGAGTAGGAATGTTGGAATAAAGCTATATTTTAGGTATCAGCTATTTTTTTGTCTATATCACATGGTATCACCCCCCTTGAGGGGGGTGGGTGGTGGTGTGAGGGGCAAGTATCTATTGTATCACCAATCTGTAGGGTAATAACCCGTTCTAGTGCATTTCCCTATGATTCGGATCCAAAACCCTATTAGCGAAATGACAATTACCTAATACTCGAAAAATTATTGATGCTTTCTGTATATTTGCTTTAGTCGACAGTTTCTAAACCATCGATAGTTCAAAATGGATATAAGCTTAAATATTAGAAAACAATCTTTTCTGGTCAATACGATGTTATCAAGTGTGTTATTTGTCAGGAAAATAAAACAGATGCCCTAGAACATAAAAAGCAAAGGGGAATACAGACCAGGGGTAGAATTTAAGCAAAAATTTCAACTAGCCTGCAGGACTAGTAGATATGAAAATCAACTAGCCCCCCAGATATTCTACGAGCCCGACCATCGTGGGGACAATTACTAAAAATTATATGATAATTATTTTATTTGAGATAGAAAAAATTATAATGAAGAAAGAATGTCAGTATTGTCATCACTTTAAACATCATTATCACCAGCGTCACCATCATCCTGTCTGGAACCATATGGTCTTTGGCTTGGTCTCCGTGTTCTTTGTCCTGTCAGTTTTTCTGCCAGCTTGTTTGAAATTTTCTTTTGACCTGATTATACGTCCTTTTTCTCTCCAATTTTTCATTATTATCTAATTTAATTGTTATCGCTGGTTGCTCTACGTCAGTAATGTGTCGCCACATTTCTTGAACCTTAGATTATGTTGTTAAGAATGCTTACTGAGTTACCCGGATTATCCAGTAATTTTATCAATTCGTATATTAAAATTAGTGTGAATGATTGTAAATGTTGATGATTAATATCCCATTTTGGGCCCTATGATTAGGAAAAAATAAAAATCTTATTATACCACCCTCTAGGATCTAATTGCTATCGAGGGAATTCCCCACAAATTGTGTACAGCGTAAACAAACACAGTAATACATTGTATGAATGACTAATTATGATTTTCAATTATGTCATTAAAATTAATGAAGTGGAAACAATAATTGACAATTGGAAATTTTAACTAGCCCATCGGACTAGCTTCTAAGAGAGTTCTTCTAGCTCGACGCTGATTTTACTAGCCTCGGGCTAGCGGACCAGCATTAATTTCGTGCCCTGATTCAGACCCTGAAAGAACGTGCCTCTCAAAGACAAAAGATAAAAGATGTATGATATTATGAGGCTATTGATCGACTAGAAAAGCTTCATATATCAGACGAAGTCTTTTGCCATAGAAAATGTTATTCCGAGTTCACTCATCAGAAACAAATCAAAACCTTTGAAGCCAGAGCTGAAGGGCAAAAGGCAGATGTTGAATCGCCAAAGCAGGAACATGGAGTTACATGTTCGGATTTGATGGCTCCGTCGATGTCCATATACTCGAGTAGAAGATCTGTAAAACCAGTCGATTGGAATCTATGCATTTTTTGTCAGACTTCCGACAAAGATAAGTTGTTCAATATTTCAACGTTTTCTGTCAGCAATAAGATCTTGCAAGATTCGAAAACTGAAAACACTATGCGTTTATGTTTAGCAGGGGTTAACGATTTAATAGCTGCAGATGGGAAATATCATAACAAATGCCTCAATGCATTCAAATATGATACACAGAAAACGAAATAGGAATGTGAACCAATAGATCTTGCAATGATTGTTTTAGTTCAAGAACTTGGATATATGCTTCCTCTAAAAATCAAATACTCCAACTGTCTGATGTTTGGGAAAGATATTGCTCACTAGTAGCACAGACCAACGGAGATATCCCTCAGTCATTTATCTCCCGCAGAACAACATTTAAAGAATACTTACAAAACAGACTCAGTGACGAATATCAATTTTTACGCCCATTTCATCGGTCGATTTTTGAAAGGAAAACCCTGTTGATTCCTCATGCATACTCGCAACATGTTTTGGGAGAACTTCATTACCAAGGAGAAAGTCCGTTGGAGGAAGATGATCCAAAAGACAATTTCTTCCTACAGCTTGTTCATGTTGCACTAAAGATCAGAGGGGATTTGATAGGAATGGACGGTCATGTAGGTCTCAGTGTTAGTGAAGATGATGCAATCAATTGTGTCCCTGACAGTTTATTTACGTTCCTGAATCTCGTGTATGGTGGTCAGGATATTTTGAACTAAAACGGTAATCCTGAAGATTCAAAGAGTACAAAACAAACCAAAATCCTCAGCGTTTGTCTAGACATAGTGTACAGTGTCAGTGAGGGTAGAAAATGGACACCAAAACATATTGGCCTGTCTTGCGCATTACACCAGATGACCAGATCTAAACAGTTGGTAACCCTGTTTCACAGTGCTGGGCATACATTGAATTACTATGATGTGCTCAAGATAGATACTGGACTGGCAGAGAAGTCGCTAGAATCACTGGACGTGAATACCGGATGTTTGTGCCATATAATTTAAAGGATAAGGTGTTCACTCATTTTACGGCTGACAATATTGACATAAATGACTCCACTTTGGATGGAAAAAATATTTTTCATGCCACGCAAATGGCGGCTTGGCAACGTGGAATTGGAAATGGTTTGTAATTAAATAAATTGCTGCCTTCTTCTCGTGAAATTCTTCAAATTCCCCCTGAATTAGATATGATTGTACCAACAAATGTTCCAGAAGGTAAATAGGTTCCATTGTTCAATGAAAATGTGGAAATAGAAACATTCAATACAACAGAAGATGACGAAGAAGATGCAAGAATTGCTGCAGCCACAGACATGGCTTTTCAAATAATCAGAAATGGTAAGGAATGTCCACAAACATGGTCGGCTTTCAACCAGGCTTTAAGCAAGTGTGATCCTGATTTAACAACTGTTGGGTATATGCCATTGATTCAAGCCCCTGCACACGATTTTGATACTCTAAATACAGTCGTTCAGTGATGTATGTACATATCAGAAAAGCTTGGTCAAAAATACACAGTTATTACTGTGGACCAAGCTCTGTATTTCAAACTAATATATTTGAAGTGGTTTGTACCAAGGTATAAGGATTCAATATTCCCAAGATTGGGAGGTTTACATATTGCCATGAATTTCATGAAGTGCATAGGCGATCACATGAATGGATTGGGTTTACACGAAATTTGGGTAGAATCAGACCTTTTGGGTCCCATTGCAGCTGAGCAAGTGCTATTTGGAAAACACTATAACATGGGAATGCGAGCATACAAAATTACTTCCCAGGCTCTCTGGAGATTGCTTCTTCCGCCATTGTTAGAATTCTTGAAAGATAGTGACAGAAATATATGACGAAATTATTTCTATAAAGACAGATCACGTTTCGATAGAATTGGCAGTAGAAATGCTGCAGAGTGATGCAGTACGACAGAAGATGGCAGAATTCAAAGTTACTAGTAATAGGGACCCAAGTTTAGTTTTCTGGATGAGTTATCTAGATATGACCCCGGCTCCACAAAACTTGAGAATTTACCTAAGTTTGAGAATATTCTCAAATAAGGAACTCAGCCAATCAAATTTGAGTATTTCCTTATTTGAGAATATTCTCAGACTTAAGTAAATTCTCAAGTTTTGTGGCACTGGGGCATGGTCTCTACATTGTTGATATTCACTCACGCAGAGAGAGGCGGTATTTGGGACTTATACTTATATGCTTTTCGATGTATGCTTCCATGGTTTTTCAGATACGACCATACTAACTACGCAAGATGGGGAGCAGTCTATCTTGCAGATGCAACTCAGCTACCTGCTGAAATCCTGCAGGAATTTCGAGCAGGAAACTTTGTTGTAAAACAGTTGAATGCCAAGTATAATCAGGTTGATCCGGACCAATCATCAATGTCAGGAATGGCTCAATGCAACTGGAAAGAAAGGGGGTGGAATTGTCGGGATAACAAGAACTCCTACAGCACTGAGTAGGTGGTCTCTGGTACAACCTGAGGTCTCATATCAGTTACTTGACTAAATCTATGTTTCATGTAAAGCCAGAAGATTTAATGAAACACAAAGAAGCCACAAAGAGCAGACAAAAACTTGATTCGAAATCAGAGGATTCACTTTTCAGGGTCCTGATGAATTTTGGAATGTTTAATTTTACAAATGAGTCGGAGCATTTATTAAACATAGCCACCAAAAGATCGGCTTGTGTTAAAGGATGAGGAGCAATCACCTAAAATCCCACTTTGGACTCCATCAACAAAAACAATCCACTAACAATGGCATCCTTGTATAAAATTCACACAAGTTCAAACCCATCTGAAAAGAGGAAGATTGTTAAGGCTGACAGGAATACATTACATAGAATAGTAACCACCTTTAAAGCCGGAAGAGAGGTCAACATGTCAGAAATACTTAAGCATGAACTTATGCCAGTTCCGATAGCTATTGCGGAAACAAACGGGTCTCTTAGATCAGGGAATAAATCGTTGCTATTAGACATCTTGTTGAAAAACGTAGATACTAATTAGTAATGGTCTAATAGACTTTAAAGATAGAGCTGCATTGATTATAGATGGCCAATTTCTTGTTCAGAGTTTGAAACACCAGGGTTTGAGGACATTTGGTGAATATGCAGACATGTATGTGGGAGTCATGCTAGTGATGAGATTCTTTTTTTCAGCTTTTTTGATTGAGTACAAAATGTCAGGAGCAATTTAATATTTTAGAAAAACAAAATGGTAAGAGAGTGTGTGTGAAAGATGAATGAAAGTGTTTATTACTATGCTGAAAGGAAAAAGAAACGCAGGGTAACATAATAGGCTCCTATTTTTTAACTGCGTGGTGTAAAATTACGAAAACTGGGCAGACGAGTGGCTTGGTCAGTGTGCACTAAAATCGGTGTCTAAAGTTACTCAACTGTGAAAGGTATCATGTGACATAGAGAAAGTGATAAAAAGCAAATAACACATGCAGAATAATGATAACAAGTTCGTCAACACATCGTGTCATACCACTTTATACTCTTGAGGTATACACATCGCTTTCCACTATTTAAAGTTAATTTGAATTTCTTGTAATCATGCCACGGCTGACGGAAGTTCAGAGGGGTCAGGCTATTACATTGCTAATGCAAGGTCAAAGGCAACAACAAGTTGCTTTGCAATTTTGTGTGAATGTTTACACCATAGAGCGTCTTGTCCGTCGTCTGAGAGATACTGGAAGGGTTGCCGAACGTCCGCGCATAACGACGCCACGTCAAGACAGGGCTATTCGTCTTGCCCACCTGCATAATCGTCACGTTACTGCCACTGAAACCGCTTTAACTACAGTAGGCAATCATAATCGCCACATTCACCCAAAAACTGTGAGAAACCGATTGCGCGAGTTTGATCTGCGAGCTCGTCGACCTTACATTGGTTTTCCTCTCACTTGTGCATGTCGCACGCGTCGTATGTCTTGGTTGGCGGCACATGGTCCCAGACAATTTCCAATGAGGCAATGGAGACAGGTCTTTTTCACAGATGAGTCGCGGTTCACTCTTTTTCGTCCGGACGGTCGACGTCGTGGGGAACGCTTCGCCGACGCTTGCGTTCTTGAAAGGGATAGGTTTGGGGGTGGCTCGCTTATGGTCTGGGGAGGGATATCCCACAGGTTAAAGTCGCCATTGATTGTGATAGCCGGTAATTTAACAGGCATAAGATATAGGGATGAAATCCTCCGGCCGGTTGCAGTTCCATTTGTGCAACAGCATTACCTAATTTTCCAGCAGGATAACGCTCGGCCCCATGTAGCCAGACTTTGTCAAGATTTTCTTGCCAGTCATAACATTAACCCACTCGATTGGCCTCTGTACAGTCCAAATTTGTCCCCAATCGAACATCTGTGGGACGAACTGGACAGGAGAGAAAGGGGGCATCGGAATGCCCCCGCTACTCTCGACCAATTAAGGGCTGCATTGTTGGAAGAGTGGGATAATATCCCCATGAGAAGGATAAATGCTCTGATGAACTCCATGCACAGGAGAATCAGGGCTGTGACAGATGCGCGAGGGGGGCATACGAGATATTGACGAGTTAATCGATTTCACTTTAACATATTGGGGGTACTGTTAAATTGGTTTCAATTACTCATGAATTATTGATCAAAATCTAATGAAATTTTAAAAACTTGTTGATAAAAATTTTTTTTTATCCTTATATATTAATATTGAAAAAAACATTCCAATAAATAATATTAAATCACCTAAAATGTTGACCCTGCGTTTCTTTTTCCCTTCAATATATTACCGGTATATATTATTATTTCTTTATTTTGTTTATCATAATGTAAAACCAATGTAGTCACAAAACTTATTGATTTGAAAACCCCTGTCACACCCTAGTCAGGTGGTGATATAAGGGAATTTATAAAATCCTTACTATATGAAAAAAAAAGAAAAGGTGTTAGATTTAGACGAATTGATGTTGTTTTTGATCGATATCGTACACAATCTATAAAATGTAATTGAAAACCGTAACGTTCCTCTACCTTCTAATAAGTTTTCTTTCTTTGCCTGAAAATAAAGAAGACTTGGCTTTCTTTTTGGCAACAGTTGTGGTCACTGGAGGGGGGTTTATTTCCGAGGACCAGGCAGACAGCAATGACAAGAGCCTGAATTTAGATACATTGAAGGCAACACATGAAGAGGCAGACACGTGCATGATTCTCCACATGCTTCATTGTAAAAATGTATCTTAACTGCCAAACTATCGCTGTATCTGCAACCGATACCGATGTCTTTTTGCTTTTACTGCATCATGCTTACAGAATGGATATCAAGATATGGATGATGGCAGGAACGTCTAAAAGCCCAATGATTATACCAATACACTACGAATTTGCCTACAAGACGTATGCACCAAAATTTATTGGCATTTCACTCAATTACCGACTGTGATACTACGTCTTTCTTCTATGGGATTTCGAAGAAAAAGGCGTATACGGTTTATGAGCAAGAGGGCAATCTTCTTGAAGGAATTGGAGAAGAAGAACTAACTGACGAGAAGATCAAATTAGTCGAGGCTTTCATATGCAAACTTTACAATCAAGTGACTGATACATCTGATGAAGCTTGGGATCTGATGTTTGGAAAATCGAAGAGTCCAGAAAGTCTTCCCCCTACTAGTGATACGTTGAAATTGCACATTGAGAGAGCTCACCTTCAAGCAAGTGTGTGGAAACAAGCGAATGTTGTCAAGCCAGTTTTGCCTTCTCCTGTTACCATGGGTTGGAGCTTGGATGGTGATCGTTTAATACCACTTCTTATGACACTTGATCCGATCTCACAAGCATGTCTTGAAATGATATCATGTCAGTGCTCCACTGGTTGTATAACGTTACGATGTAGCTGTAAAAATGCCAAATTGCCATGCACAGACCTCTGTAAATGTCATCAGGGTAAACATGAGCAATGTGTTAATTCTAGGATTTAGTTACAGCCGAAAACGCATGAAATAGTGATTTAAGCATGCGCAAACAAGGTTTATATATATTAAAGTTACAATTCTGTTGTATTTAAACCTATTCATGCTATACCAGTGGATATATACCAATTTCAATGTATGAAAGAAAATTTGAGCCATTCTGAATTATTATCGATCGAAAATATTCGCAATTTTAGGGATGCCATCTTAATTTGCAATTTTCGACCCCTAAATGACCTTTTACGAATGGCCAACATATTTTTTGAATTCCTCATACCCAAATTAGGATGAAAAACTATGTTGGACCAAATTCTAATAAATTGCCACTAGACTTCACCTTTTCAGCAAATTGGACCTGACTATATTAGAATGATAAATTGACAGAATTTTGATACTTTTTAGCTCACCTGGCCAAAGGCCATGTGAGCTTTTGCCATCAGGTTTTGTCCGTCGTCCGTCGTAAACTTTTCACATTTTAATCTTCTCCCCAGAAACCACTGAGCCAATTTAGACCAAACTTTGGTGGAATGGTCCTTGGGTGGCCCCCTTCCAAAATTGTGTCCGGTGATCCTGACTTCCGACCAAGATGGCCACCAAGCTAAAAATAGAAAAAGGGGGGATGAAATTTTAATTGTCCATTGCTGCTTTAGTATAAGTCAAAATGAGCTTAAATTTTAACTGCAGCTACATGGCAAGGAGTAGTTTAACATATATTCCGGGTTTTTCTGTGAAATTTTTCTTTCAGCTGATTTATACCAATTATGCAAATTAGGCATATTTTGATAAAAGATCACATTTAAATCTTCTCCTCTGAAACCGCTGAACCAAATTAAACCAAACCTGGCAGGGATGGTCCCTGGGTGGGTCCCTTTTGAAAATATGTCTGACAGCCCTGCCCTCCATTCAAGATTGCTGCTGTTGCGAAAAATAGAAATTTCTTCAATTGTCCATTACTGCTTTAGTATAAGTCAAAATGAGCTCAAATTTTAATTAACTGCAGCTACATGGCAAGAAGTAGTTTAACATATATTCCGTTTTTAGCTCACCTGGCCTTTAGACCATGTGAGTTATTGCCATCACTTTTCGTCCATCGTCCGTCTGTCAACATTTCACATTTTAATCTTCTCAGAAACCACTGGTCCAATTGCAACCAAACTTTGGTGGAATGGTCCTTGGGTGGTTCCCTTCCAAAATTGTGTCCGGTGATCCCGACTTTCAACCAAGATGGCCACCAAGCTTAAAATAGAAAAAGGGGGGATGAAATTTAAAAAAAATCTTCTCCTCTGAAACTACTGAGCCAATTTCAACCAAACATTGCTGAAATGATCCTTGGGTGGTCCCCTTCCAAATTGTGTCCGGCATTTCAGACCTCCGACCAAGATGGCCACCACAGCCGAAAGTAATTTAACATAGGACCCTATGGGAAATTCCCATAAAAATCTTCTTGCCTGAAACCATTTGCTCAATAAGAACTAAATTTTAATGAAATAGTCATTGGATGGTTCTCTTCCAAAAATGTGTCTGGCGGTTTGGCCCTTCGACCAAGATGGCCCCCACAGCCGAATTTAGCTTAACATAGGACCCTATGGAAATTCACATAAAAATCTTCTTGTCTAGAACCAGTTTCTCAATTGGAACCAAACTTTGATAAAATAGTCATTGGATGGTCCTCTTCCAAAATTGTGTCTGGTGGTCCAACCCTCTGACCAAGATGGCTGCACAGCTGAACTTAGTTAGTAGAACCAAAATTTGATGGAATAGTCATTGGATGGTCCTTTTCCAAAATTGTGTCCGGCAGTCACGCTCTCCCACCAAGATGGCCACCACAGTGCAGTTGCGTTGTTATTGAAAGCAGCTTTGATCCAGGTGAGCGATTACATGCTCCTGGGAGCCTCTGGTTTATACATGAAGTGCTAAATTGTCATGGGAGTTATTCTGAAGTTTTGAATATAAAACATTGCACATGGTTTTTTATTTATTTACTTTTAGACTGTTATTGCGGTACATATCCAAAGAACTAATTTTTGTGATTTACACAAACAGTGGAATTGACATGAAAGATATTATTTTAGAAATGAATATTTTATTTCAGAAAAGTAACCAAAGCAGTACAGTTTTCATAAATGATAGAGACAAAACTACATCAGAACTACCAAATACTTTAAAACAGTTAACAATTCAACCCTCAAGTAAGTTTGTTTTATTTGGTTTTAAGTACAGGAAGATTGTTTGGTTAATGGAAGAATTACAGGAAACACCACACCCATAATAGACAGGAGGGTTTGTGGGGTTCGTACTAACCCCCCTTGAAAACCTAGAAGGACTATGAAAGTCAAATGATTTTAGTTGAACTATGATTATTGAAATCTAGATTTCAGTTGAACTAGAAATAATAAAGTCAGCATTTTGACTCCCAGCTGCAAGACCATCTTGTATCATAAGTGTATCGATTTTAATTGATACCCGTTCTGTACCTATTAACCACAGATTGATATTTATGAAATAAATGTTATATTATCTGTCATTGTAAAAGATTATCTTTTTAAGTCAAATTGATAACTGGACATTTAATTTGTTGTTCTGTATTCATCTTCTGGAAAACAGTAATCCAGACTTTGTAATATGCAGGGGTTTTAGGGTTTTCGTGTTTGCCGCCACTTTCAACAATATCATGGCGGTCAGTTTAATTGATGGAGGACACCGGAGAAAACCACTGATCTGTCGCAAGTCACTGACAAACTTTATCACATAATGTAGTATCGAGTACAACTCGCCTGAACTGGATTCTAACTCATAACGTTAGTGGTGATAGGCACAGATTGCATAGATAGTTGTAAAATCAACTACCATGCGATCACTGCCATGACGGCTCCTGTTTATACATGTTAAATAATTCGTGTTCTAGTCTCCAGAGAATATAATAATTCAAGCTATTTCTTTTTCATTAATTTAATATATATATTTTACAGGTATCATCTCTGGAGAAGTGTTTAGCTTGGTAGATGTAAGACTGTTTAAGGATTTTCTAACAAATCGGTAAGTTAATAAAACTGGGGATAAATTGCTGTCTATAATTTTCTCTTAAAGGAAAAGGCAGGATATAATCATCTCTATTTCATAGTATACATTAACCATTGATTCAGTACTCTAACTATAGAGTCCTTTGACTGATATAATAATATTTAAGCACAATATGATACAAGTTAAATTTGGATATGGAGATTCTGACTCAAAGTGCAAGCTATCCTTAGGGACAATGAAAGTACAAGCCTTAGTAAAAGGTGATGTGAAAATGGGTTGAAAATACATAGAAAAATGTAGAATCAAAGAAATGAATATATGTCAAAACCTCATTATATGGAGCTATAGAATTGAAAGTAAAAAATTACAAAGTGCACATCAAGATCGAAAAATGTGTACAAAGTTTAGAACAAAGTCGATGTCTCTTTAATTCACATGAAAAAAGTAGTACGTTTATATGTTGCATAATTAATGTAAATTAATATGTTTTAAGCAGCATATTATACAATATTAAATTGTTCCTTCACCCCATTAATTGTGTCTCTTGTTATAATTTATTATTGTCATCCAGTGATTATCTGAACATCACAAGTCATGTAACATGTTAATAACTCATAATAATATGTGCAGAAGTTCCATCAACAATACTCATCATTTGGTTCTCTAGAGGAAAGCCAGAGTCACAAAATCACTGATGTTCACATTATAAGATTGCTAGGCTCAAAATAATTGAATTATAAGAACCATTTAAACATCACAATTTGTCACATTATTGTTTTTCTGACTGATAATTTTGTATTAATTACTTTAGGAAGAGACTGAAGTGAATGATATATATATAAAAAACGACAGGTCTTCAATTTATTTTTCGTTCATTGTGGGTCATTTGAACACTCAAGTACTATCGGGACACTCCTCCTTTTCAATTTGTACGACCCCATCCCTTTTTTGCAGAATTGCAATAAAGATCATATAGCACATCAATTTCATTTAGTAGAAACAAAATGTAATAATGTAAAATAGATATCTGTGCTAAGCAACATAAAAATGGACACATTTTCAAACTTCTTACACAAATTTTAGTAAAAAGGTTGTAAATTAGCATAACACTGAAGGTGAACAAGGACCAATTTTCAAATTTTCTTTTCACATTGTATTTAATGTAATATTTTATATATAATTTGATGTTCAATGATAGACTTATTTTTGTACTTTCACCTTATAATTCTCATTCTACCATGCTCTGTATGTAAAGAACTATATTTGTATATTTATTTACAATGTATATGTTTATTTACAAAGAAAATATTTTTATTTACAATCTATTTTTGTTTTTTACAGAGAAATTAACCAAATTTACACAAATTCTACAAAATTAGATAATGTATATCCATACAGTGAATGTAGATGTCCAGAGACTCACCCAAAACTAAAGACAAATGAATCATATTACAGTCTACAGTGTGAAAATGAAGGTGGTGATTTAGCAAATAGATTTACAAATAACTCAGTTGTGGAGTATATTATTGATAATAATACGGATACAGAATGGCATACTGATCAAGAAAATGTATTGTTGACTATACAATTGGAGGCAAAATATCAGGTTAATATCTGTCACATATAGTTTTGTTTTATGATTTAATATTACATTACCCACACAAAGATGTAAATTTACATTTACTTCCTATAACAGTGATGGTATGGTAGTTGGATTTACAACTACCTATGCAATCAGTGCCTATCACCACTAACGTCGTGAAATCAAATTCCGCTCATGGCGAGGTGTATGTAACATTATGTGATAAAGTTTGCTAGTGGCTTGCGGAAGGTCTGTGGTTTTCTCCGGGAACTTTGGTTTCCTCCGCCAATAAAACTGACTGCCATGATATAACTGAAATATTGTTGAAAGTGGCATTAAACACCATAACCCTTACTCCTAATTAATCCGAGAATAACTGCAGATTCTAATGGGACATTGCTCATAAAGCTACTCAGTTTGCTCATAAAACTACTCATCATAAGCTACTCAGTTGCTCATAAAACTACTCATCATAAGCTACTCAGTTGCTCATAAAGCTACTCAGTTGCTCATAAAGCTACTCAAGTGCTCATAAAGCTACCTAGTTGCTAATAAAGCTACTCAGGTGCTCATAAAGCTACTCAATTGCTCATAAAGCTACCCAGTCTGCACCTGACTCCTATTTTATTACA
Organism: Gigantidas platifrons; assembly: GCA_002080005.1. Lineage (NCBI taxonomy): Eukaryota > Metazoa > Mollusca > Bivalvia > Mytilida > Modiolidae > Gigantidas > Gigantidas platifrons. The sequence continues at coordinate 227,354 of MJUT01049866.1, read as the reverse complement.
TCATTGAACAATCTTAATCAATAAGACTATTATTTACAAGCAATGATTACCGTAAGTCTTTGACATTGATTCTGTTTTCTATTTTTAGCTCACCTGACCCAAAGGGTCATGTGAGCTTTTGTCATCACTTTGCGTCCGTCGTCGTCGTCGTCCGCATTTGTAGACTTTTCATACTTTCTTCTTCTTCTTTGAAACCACCAAACTGATTTGGACCAAACTTGGCAGAAATGTTCATTGGGAGGTCCTCTACTAAATATGTTATTTTGGTGCAGATCGGAAATCCAACATGGCCACCAGGACCAATAATGTGTTCTTATTGGTTGAAACTTTGAAAATCTTCTTGTCAGAAACTACTCAGCCGATGGAATTGTGGCATTATAGAAAAGATGACTGGATGGTCCTCTACTAAATTTGTTATTTTTGTGCCGATCGCATATCCAAGATGGCTGCCATAACTCGACTTAGTTTTAACATTGAACCCTATGGGAAAAATGTTTTAAAAAATTTTCCTCTGAAAGCATTAAGTCAATTTAAAGCAAACATGGCAAGAATGGTCCTTAGGTGGTCAACTTTCAAAATAATGTCATGTGACCCCGACCTCCATCCAAGATGGCCACCATCAGCGAACATAGTTTTAACATAGGACCCTATGGGAAAAATGTTTAAATTTTTTTTCCTCTGAAACCAGTTAGCCAATTTAAAGCAAACGTGGCATGAATAGTACTTAAATGGTCAACTTTCAAAATTATATCCAGTGACCCAGACCTCCATCCAAGATGGGCGCCATCAGCGGACCATTGGACCGTATGGGAATTTCATTGAAAAACCTTTTTGTGAGAAACTACTCAACAAATTGAATATTTTGCATATGAATGTTACTTGGATGGTTCTACACCTGATCTATTATTGTGGTGCAGATCGGAAATCCAACATGCCTGCCAGGCCAGGGTCAATAATGTGTTCTGATTGGTTGAAACTTTGAAGATCTTCTTGTCAGAAACTCAGCCGATGGAATTGTGACATCATAGAAATGATGACTGGGTAGTCCTCTACCAAGTTTGTTATTTTTGTGTCAATTGGAAATCCAAGATGGCAGCCACCGGGCGACTTATTGTACCCTATGGGAATTTCAATCAAAGACCTTGTTGTGAGAAACTACTCGACAAATTGAATTTTTCCCATTATATGAATGTTCCTTAGATTGTCTTGTACCCTGAATATGGCTGCCAGGGCCAAAAATGCTGTTCTGTTTGGCTGAGACTTTGAAGATCTTCTTGTCAGAAAGGAATTGTAACATTGTAGGAATGATGACTTGGTGGTCCTCTACCAAGTTTCTTTTTTTTTCCGTTGCCGATTGGAAATTCAAGGTGATCTCCATTGACAGATGAAGTTTAACATACCAGTAGGTCCTTTACCAGAATTGTAATTTTGGTGCTGATCGGTAATTAAACATGGCTGCCAGGGGTAGATGATGTTTTCTGATTCGTCAATCTTTAAAAATCTTCTGGTCAGAAACTACTGATTCAATTGAATTTATTTTCTGGTGTGAATGATCTATGGATGGTCCTCTACCTAAATTGTAAATTTGGTTCCGATTGGAAAGTCAAGATGGCCGCCATAGACGAACAAAGTTTAACATAGAAGCCTACAAGACCCAATGGGAATTTGTACTGAGTTGTTCTTCTTAGAAAGTACCAAGCCAGTTGACTTTATTTGTTCTATGCTGCTTCTATCTACAAACAGAAAGACTTGAAAAATATGCTTGTTGATAACCTTCTTCCAGAATTAAAACTTAAGCAGTCTAATATACTTACCATGGGAGATTTTAATTTTGACCTTAGGTTTTCAGAATTTATGGATCACACATTCAATAGTAAGCAAATTGTGTCTTAAGTCACAAGAAAATATGAATCTTTGTTAGACTTCACATTCCTAAGGATTTACCCTGCCAATTATTACCAGGTGAGCGATGACCAGCTCTCTAGAGCCTCTAGTTTGTTTTTTTTTTAATCAGATCCATTCTGCAACTAAGTAAATTACAACTTATGTAATGTAGTTATATTTTTGTCTCTCCTTTTCTGGACATATGTTTTTGCCCTCTCCATCAAAAAAGATTGTATGTACAATTCCTCCTACATTTTAAATGGGAATTCCTCAAAACTTTGCATGCTTGCTTAATATCATATGAAGAATTGCATATCATTATGGCAGTTTAATCAGACTTTTAGAAGGAGTTTTCACTTATTGGATTTCATTATAAAATATGTACATGCTACTCCTACATTTTAAATAGGAACTTATTTATGACCTTACTTGCTTGCTTGCTACCATCTAATTTGACCTGAACATTTTTAGCTCACCTGGCCCAAAGCTTTTGTCATCACTTTGCATCCATTGTCGTCGTCCGTGTCTGTAAACTTTTCATATTTTCATCTTCTTCTCTGAAACCACGGAACAGATTTGGACCAAACTTGACAGAAATGTTCATTGGGAGGTCCTCTACCAGATTTATTATTTTGGTGCAGATCGGAAATCCAACATGGCTGCCAGGGCCAATAATGTGTTCTGATTGGTTGAAACTTTGAAAATCTTCTTGTCAGAAACTACTCAGCCGATGGAATTGTAACATTATAGAAATGATGACTGGGTGGTCCTCTACCAAGTTTGTTAATTTTGTGCCGATCGCATATCCAAGATGGCCAACATTACTCGACTTAGTTTTAACCTAGGATTCTATGGAAAAAATGTTTAAAAGTCTTCTCTGAAACCAGTAAGTCAATTTAAAGCAAACATGGCATGAATGGTCCTTAGGTGGTCAACTTTCAAAATTATATCCAGTGACCCAGACCTCCATCCAAGATGGCCACCGTCAGCAGACATAGTTTTAACATAGGACCCTATGGGAAATATGTTTAAAAATCTTCTCCTCTGAAACCAGTAAGCCAATTTAAAGCAAACATGGCATGGATGGTCCTTAAGTGGTCAATTTTCAAAATTGTGTCCGGTGACCGTGACCTCCATCCAAGATGGCCACGTTCAGCAGACATAGTTTTAACATAGGACCCTATGGGAAAAAATATTTGAAAATCTTCTCCTCTGAAACCAGTAAGCCAATATAGCAAACATGTCATCGATGGTCCTTAGGTGGTCAACTTCCAAAATTGTGTTCAGTGACCCCGATCTCGGTCCAAAATGGCCACCGTCAGCAGACATAGTTTTAACATAGGACCCAATGGGAAAATTGTTTAAAAGTCTTCTCCTCTGAAACCAGTCAGCCAATTTAAAGCAGACATGGCATGGAGGGTCCTGGGGTAGTATACTTAAAAATTGTGTCCGGTGACCACGACCTCCATCCAAGATGGCTGCCATGAGCAGACATAGTTTTAACATAGAACCCTATGGGATTTGAATAGTAACTTAGATGTATTCAGCATGCAGATATTCTTAAGAGTGCTTATTTATGTCAGGTGAGCGATACAGACTCACCTGAGCCTCTAGTTGAAGGAGGTAATGCCCTTTTTCATATGAAGGAGTTCATTAAACAGTTTGTACATGCTACACCTCCTATGTTTCATATAGGAATTCTTTATGACCTTAGTTGCATGTTTATTACCATATAGTTTGATCTGAAAAATTTAGAAGGACTTATTGTTCTTTTTGAATATTCCATCTAAAAGTTTGTATGTGTAACTCCTCCTACATTTTAGATAGGATCTGCAACAGATGAAATAATGTGTGTGTGGGGGGGGGGGGTAATTATCCATTTTTACATACAATACAGACATTACAATTTATTTACACACACTATATTGACATTTTTTTTATCTGGATATATATATATTTATGTATTGAATTAATATCTATATCACAAGTTATTACATATGAAATGGTCATGATGAGACCTCCAGATAATTTTCTATTTTGATGGAGTTATTTTCCCTTGATTGAGTTATTTCCCCTATGATTTCTGTTACATCTGGTCTCTCACAAAGACTATTAATTTCTTTTAATGTTTATGACTAATTAGTAATTGATATTAAATCTATTAGTAGCATCAATTGTGACTGGATGCAACTGAGTTTACAAAAATTATATATTTAGTAGCATCCTATTTTAAAAGTGTCCACCTCAGTATTACTTTTGAGTCAAAAAGTCAAGGCTGAAAGGCACTCTTAAAGGGGAACTTGTACCTTTATTTGGTTTATTATACCTAATTGTGCAGAAACATAATGATCAGAAAAAAACTTTAAGACAAAGAGAGTAATTATCAAGACTGACATTATTGAAAACAAATTATTTCCAGTTTTCAATGCAAAATTAGCTGTACATGTAGCGATTATACCAACAAAGTCACTTCCTGTTTTTACAGTATGTAAAAGTCGCTCATATTCTGAGGTCATACATGACAAAGGTCAGAGTCAGTTATGACAGTCATTTTGTCATTTGAGGATTTTTAATGCAATTACAAAAAATTAATGAATTTTTACATAATATTTATTCTCAATGATGTTTCTTCTCTCAGATTGATGAAATAGAGGTTATTATGAAAACAACCCCATGTAATGTAACTTTAACACTAGACCGTGGACATCAGAAAATATTCACGTAAGTTTTGGTTTTAAACACTATAGTACATGACCAAATGTATTGGCACAAAACTACCAACAGCATAACTATTATGTGATGAGTGAGTGAGTGATTGTTGTTAAACACTAACTCAGAAAATTTTCAGCTATATCATGGCGAGAACAAGTTAATTTTCAATGAGATGATGATGAGTTCCACTTTTTTCTAGACCGACACACTTAGTTGGATTTTTATAGTGCTAGCTCACTGAAACAACAGTCCGCGGATTGACATGTCGGTCCACTTGGACACATTATTCTGATTCCAAGCCAACCAGTTTTTGCTCTTACTCCTTAATGCTGTGTGCTTAACGGAGAAGCAACAAATACCAATTTTATAGTCTTTGGTTTGACCAGACCGGGGCTCGAACCCACAATCAACCGCACACAAGGTGAGTACGCTAAATTATGTGATAACAAGATATTGACAACAATAGGTAAGTTTTTATTTTTATCTATTGTATATAAAAAAAATATAAACTTACCTAATTGTGTAATATTTTGTTATTAGTCCTACTTTTATCACTAAATGAATTACACCTCACCTCAAATTTTGATACAAAATCAGAATTATATGACACGGTGAAAGTGCCATCATATTTCAGTAACAACGTGAATTGAATCTTTCTTGCTTTGAATTTCCAAAATATATCTGCCAATGCTACATTTATAAACTTTCCAGATAGTTTCTATTATATTGAGATCTAAACTGTAAGCTATGATCATGATAATATAGAGATTTTGTTCTCCACTTTCCTATCATTTGATCTCTGAGGGACATTGCAGGGTACATTGACATTCCTTGAGAACCACACATTTCTGAGAACTATGCATTTTTTTAAAACTACAAATTCCTGGAAAACTACACATTTCTTGAGAACCACACATTCCTCCTAGAGAACTACACATTCCTTCTGAACCTCACATTCCTAGAGAACTACACATTCCTTCTGTACCTCACATTCCTGGGGAACCACACAGTCCTGTAGAACTACACATTCCTTGTGAACCTCACATTCCTGCAAAGCCATACATCCCTAGAGAATTACACATTCCTTCTGAACCTCACATTCCTAGAGAATTACACATTCCTGGGGAACCACACATTCCTGTAGAGCTACACATTCCTTGTGAACCTCACATTCCTGCAAAACCATACATCCCTAGAGAATTACACATTCCTTCTGAACCTCACATTCCTAGAGAATTACACATTCCTGTAGAACTAGACATTCTTGAAGAACCACATATTCCTGCAAAAGAACACATATTCCTTGAGAACCACAATTTCTGTCCTCGTAACGTGTTTGATACAACTCCAACATTATCACTGGGAAAGTGTTCATCAAACTACTCTACACATAAATGTTTTGTAAGCACCAATTTCAACTTTTGTCTCATAAGTGAAAATTATGATAGAATATATATAGTATAACTAATCGTAGATTTTGAATATCAAAATAAGACCACGAGTGACCGAAGTACGCATAAGGATTAAACGAGTGGGAAGAACTTGTTCCGTCCACGAGTTTAATCGTTAATGCGTATTCGGTCACGAGTGGTCTTATTTTGATATTCAAAATGTATGATTTAGTTATACTGTTTATTATATAGACTTTCAAAATTTCTTATATATTTTTTTTTTATTTGTATATTTGATTGCATGCGTGTGAATCTACGAGCAATGATACTACAGGGTTCAGTTGGAAGGATCTGCCATCTTGAAAATGTGAAATACTATTTTTCATATTTACAACAATGTACAAAAATAATTAAAATGCTTACCTTGAAAGCTTATTTTAGTTAAATTAAATCACAATTGAAGCGTATAAGAAGCCAAATAGCGTCTAATCTTTACGTTTCAAACTGCAAGTCTTCATATGATGTCAATAACGTCATCTTGGTTATGTGCCAAAGTCATCAATAACATTTCGCGGAATTTTTTCAGCTTACAATCGTATGTATTCACCGTTGCACAACAAGGGACGTAACCATCACACTTATAGTTTTGCAAAAGTAGTTCCGGCGGGAAAAAACTGATATTTCACATGTGAAATACCGGAATTTATTTCACGGATAAATCCCCATAATTCACACGTATCTATATAATAATTAATATTATTCCCTCCTATGCTATAGATAATAGTCATAAAAAGTCTTAAATAGTCACCTCAGTGTGTTATATTGTTTCAAGAAATATTACGCTATGCCTAATAATAGATTCATGTGCTTTAAATATTACCATTTTTGTGCAGGCCGTCATGGTCGTGACCATATTGTAGTTGGATTTTCAACTATCTGTGCAATTAGTGCCTATCACCACTCACGTTGTGAGTTCGTACCTCATTCATGGTGAAGTGTACTTGATACAACATTATGTAATAAAGCTTGTCTGTGACTTGTGACAGGTTCATGGTTTTCTCCGGGTATTCCGATTTCCTCCACCAATAAAACTGACAACCACGATATAACTGAAATATTGTTGAAAGTGGCATTAAAGACCATAAACCAAATCAAACCACACCATTTTTGCTTTAGATAATTTTTTATAGGAATGTAGTCAATGATTTCTTGATATTTACTTTTTCAGGAACACTACAGATGTAAAATGGATGAAGATAACAAACAGTATTCAGAACAGATCACAGTTACTAAATGTTGTTACTAGGAATATAACAGTGCTTATTTCAGGATTTTGTAGTATCAGTAGATCAATTCATCAAATAGCAGAAATATTAATTACTGGAAGGTTTGTTTTTAGTTTACAGAAAATAAAAACTATTTTGTATTTTAGCTTGACTTAATAATACCCCCATTACATCAAACAGTATATAAATATTTGCCTTCGTTTACTGGTAAATGAGGTTTTTGGTGTACTATAAGATTGCAAGTAATAATAATTAAGGAATAAAAAGTAGAAGTGAGACATAAATTATTTTACTTCTTAGAAACTACATTTCTGATAGAAACCAAACTTTATATTAATGGTCAATGGATTATCTTTGACTAATTATGAAAAGAAAGTTTTAACAGTGATAATCAACAATTCCACCAATATCAACAAAAAGAATGATCATGTATGTATTTTTTTTATTCATTGACATATCCAAGATGGCCATCACTGCAAGACAGTTTATGCTTTAAATTATTTTTTGTGTAAAATCTTGAAATCTATTTTGTAAGGAATGTTCCTTGAATAGTTCTCTATAATCTTATGTTTTGTATGAATTAGTCCTATTCTTATTTTTGGATTCCCTATCCATACAAAATATAAGATCACTCGTATCCCGCAAACTGAAAATTATACCCCCACTCGTAGAGAGGGGGCTATATTGCAATCACCTTGTCTGTCCGTCCGTTCACACTTTCGTAACAGATATCTCAGCTTCTACTGGAAGAAATTATTTTATATTTGATATATGGCTTTGGCATGGTGACTTATACCGTGTCTCCCCTTTCCAGGTTTACCGCACATCTACTTTCTGTTTACAGTGCGACTTGGAATTTTTCATATTTGCCGTAATGAAAACTTTCGTAACAGTTATCTCAGCTTCCACTGGAAGAAATGATTTTATATTTGATATATGGCTTTGGCATGGTGACTTGTACCGTGTCTCCCCTGTCCAGGTTTACCGCACATCTACTTCCTGTTTACCGTGCAACTTACAAATGAACGAGTGGGGGTATTCTTAGCACGACGTAGCGTGCAACATCTTGTTTGATTTGAATTATTTGTCTTTTCAGATGTAATTGCCACGGTAATGCAGGAAATTGTACATATCAGTCTGATAGTTACACCTGTTCATGTAACAATAAAACTGAGGGCAGTGATTGTGGAACATGTGCGACTGATTTTTATAGACAAACAGAGGATTTTGGATGTAGTTACATGTGTCAGTGTAATACCATGGGAACCAATACATGTGATGAGGTTAGTTATATAAATAACCAATAACACAGCACAAATATGTGATGAGGTTAGTTATATAAATAACCAATTACACATCACAAACATGTGATGAGGTTAGTTATATAAATAACCAATAACACAGCACAAACATGTGATGAGGTTAGTTATATAAATAACCAATAACACATCACAAACATGTGATGATGTTAGTTATATAAATAACCAATTACACAGCACAAACATGTGATGATGTTAGTTATATAAATAACCAATTACACAGCACAAACATGTGATGAGGTTAGTTATATAAATAACCAATAACACAGCACAACATGTGATGAGGTTAGTTATATAAATAACCAATAACACAGCACAAACATGTGATGAGGTTAGTTATATAAATAACCAATAACACAGTACAAACATGTGATGAGGTTAGTTATATAAATAACCAATAACACAGCACAAACATGTGATGAGGTTAGTTATATAAATAACCAATAACACAGCACAAACATGTGATGAGGTTAGTTATATAAATACTATCATTGATTTGATTTTCAAGAACAGATTTCTCAGAGCAATACCACATCGAATGTGAAGCCTGAGATGTAAGTCCATTTCGAGCAAATCATATCAACGTTAGTATGTTTATCAAAGATTTATCAAAGTCAACATCAGTGACGTCAATATAACATCGTGTGAGAAATCGACAATATAATATGTTTATATAACACTCAACATATTACATGATTTTCGTGTTTTATCCAGAAATTCAGAACTACCCATTGGTGTGGGGGGGAATTATCTTTATCTTTCTTTTTAATATGTTGGAGTAAAATCCCACACCCGAGAGTTGAACTTTTTTTCAGAGAAGTTTTAATCAATAACTGATTGACTTCTCTCTTCCAGTCTCACAATAAAATTTGTTCATGTCTTACAATAGGATTCTCCTGTAAGCAAAGACATATAGGGTCTAACACAGGGAGAGGTGCAAGATAGTAATATCTGTGACACCCGAGGGTAAGATTTAAATTGTATTGTACAAGGCTTGTCCGAGTCGGATACGATTTAAATCTTACCCGAAGGTGTCACAGATTTTACTATCTTGCACCTTTCACAGTGCTTGACTCTTTTTCTCACCCCTTTCTACGGTGTCAATGTTTGTTTACTTTTTGTGTAGTTTGGCACAATAATTTGCGAACCCTATCACAGGACCAAAATGCTACGTAATAAAAGAAAAAAAAATATCATTTTACTACTTTAAAGGGGCTCAAAATAATAAAGTTAAGAACTTGTGATAGATTCTACAATAAACAAAATCCTGCACCTTGTACGGTGTTTGACTCTTTTTCTCAACTCTTTCTATCGTGTCAATATTTGTTTTCTTTGAGAAAATATAGTGTTCTCCCTTGTTAGTAACGTAAATAAAAAAGATTAACTCCCTTTGACCAACGTCAAATAACTTTTTTACAGATATTTATCGCTGTTGTAGTAGCATTTATAATATATTTATAAAATACATTGTATTTTATTGTGAAAAACATTTAAATTACTGCCAAGATATGGATGCATATATATAAATTGACAATTTAATTCAACAATAGAAAACAATTTTGCGGGAATAAGGGCGTGTAGCTTGTCTTACCCAGGAGCCTGGGTAAAATAGAAAAATCTTTTTCACCTAAAGTAGTGGACTACTTTATCCAAGGGGTGAGAAAATTGTATTCCAACAATAGACCAGTTCTTCTTCCAGTTTGTTAAGCTGCTTTCTCAATACCAATTGTAACATGGGTTATCTATTAGGTAGCCTGCTATAATTCATCAAAACCAACTATGTTCATTGGTTCAAGAAAAAGTGTCATACAGCAAAATGTTTAGACCCTAACATGTCAAATTTTATTTGAGTATATGGAGTCAGAATTGTATAGTTTGCATAAACATATTTTTGCTAGGAACAGTTTGAATTAATCTTTTGTCATAAGTAAATTAAAAAAAATATTTTGCATAAACAACTGGGCAGAACCTCTGGTGAATGAATCATTATAACTATAAACTATTTACTAAATTTTGATCTGCCACGATATAACTGAAATGTTGTTGAAAGTGGCATTTAAACACCATAAACCAGACCTAAATTTTGGCAGAATAATTTCAGAGGTGCTGCAAAACAATGTTTTGATTAAACACAATAAACTACCTCCAGAAGTCTCCCCACTTCTCTCGGTTGTCACTCCTTCCCCTTATTTTGAAAGTTGTAAGAGCCCTGACTTAAAATGATAAAATTTGTCGATGACTTATGGTAGGTCAATGGTTTTCTGTGCAAATAGAAAATTCACCATGATATTATGAAATATTGTTGAAAGTTGTATGAAATACAGTAGTGCCCCTCTTATAAAATCACTGCTTCTGTAATGGAAAAGTGGCCTTATAAGAAGGGTGGCCTCTCTTGAGGGAGACAATCTAGTAGTATTTTACTATCTCTGTGCATCTTAAATCTGGCCTGATAACGGGGGTGGTCTTTGGTGGGAGTGGCCTTATAAGAGAGGTATTACTGTACCCATAATTCAATCAGATAAAATCTTAAAAGGTAGTTATTAGGTGGATCTCAGTGTTTGATTATTATCAAGAAGAGTTGGAAGATACCAAAGATGTTATCAGAAAGACATACAGACAACACAATAGCCTAAAGAAAAAGGACAAAAGGACAAACAACAATCTACAAAACATACACATAAAGCTAAAGATCGAGTCACACGAACCCCACTAAAAACCAGGGGTGAATTCAGGTGCTCCGGAAGTGTAAGCAGTTCCTGCCCCACTAGTGACACCCGTCGTGTTATCTATTTGCAAACCAGATGATAAGTCATGAATAAGGAATAGACCGGGAAGTGTTTACGACAAGTGGAACATATTTGTGGTCATTTGTAGCACAGATATTCCATAATGGTCAACCAAGTCAAAGTTTTCCAGCATATATGATAATCCACATTCAATTGTTTTTATGAAACTTGGGTTTATTTTTATTTTCCAGATTGAAGGTCAGTGCCAGTGTAAAGATAATGTTGAAGGTCACACATGTGACACATGTAAACATCTACATTATAATTTAAGCAGCAGTAATCCTAATGGATGTACCAGGAGTCCATGTTATGAAAATGGAACGATCCGCTGTAATGACAATGCCACATGTGCCAGATGTATATGTAAAACTAATGTAACAGGTTCTAACTGTAATGAATGTGAACAGAATCATTATGGGATAGATGTGTTAACAGATGGTTGTGTACCCTGCCATTGTAATATTTCTGGTACGATGGATAGAAATTCAAGTTGTAGTTTGACTACAGGACAGTGTAACTGTAAGTCACGTGTTGAAGGTAGGTTTTGGCATTTAACCTGTTAGTTATAATCTGTAACCCACAGCTAACCACACCTTGATACTCTCCAATTATCACCAGTGGATCTATTGAAACAATTCTATTCATTTCAGAGTTGTCCGGTTACTAATCCGACATTTAGAAATTGATAAAGTAACATAACTTTATTCAAATTTTCTATTGGTCGGTAGGTCACAAAAATAAAAAAATTTAATATAAAACCATGTTTTTTTTTTGTTTACTATCCAAATAAGATAAGTTAACATCATTCAAATTTTCCTATTTGGACAGATTATGAAAGATGCGATCTTACTAGACGATATACCATTTATCATCAGTAACACATAGGTGACCCGATCGTCTCTTTCTTATCATTTTAATTTGCAAGGAAGTCCTTTTCTTTTTTAAAACTGTAAGTTGCATATGGCTGTAAAACAGTGGGTCAAATCAAAATATTCTAAAATGACTATTGAATAATTCTTGATTACGAGGATTGCTCTTGTCAGTGGACACATGGGTGAAAAGTGGAGAGTATTGGAGTGTGACTGATCAGTGCAACATTGACTTATAATAGTATCTACTTGTTAAAAGAGGTGCCCCTTAGCTCATCAATGGATGTTAAAAGATGTGTCCCTAATGGATATCAAAATATATTCAGTGATGATTACTCTTCATTCTTCATATGAAAATTGTATTCCAAAGCTATAAAGAATGTGTCCTTCTTTTTTCTGTCACTTTGTTATTGTTACATCATAATAATTATGCTGTATGTCCATTTCATTTTGATCAAAAGATTGACACATGACTTCACAATTGAAACCTCCTCAGTCAATGGTGCACACAATTATTCAACCACGCCCACTCTCAAGAATTATTTTTAATGTCATGAAACTCATAACTACACACAATAACAACAGTTGAATATGTAGATTAGAATTATTTTTAATGTCATGAAACTCATAACTACACACAATAACAACAGTTGAAAATGTAGATTAGTAAAAGAAATAACTAGTATAGTTGTACACAAATGTATTATTGTTGGTTTCTAATGTGTATCTCTGAGACGTTATATTGACATTGCCTTGACAAGTTTTGGTGTTGCTTGAAAGGTACTTCACAGAGCATCTAAGATTTTAGGTTTGGACTTTGATGTGATATTACTCTTAGAACTCCATTCTTGCCAAACATATCTATGATAGTATACATTTAATTGTCAGTTGTAAACATAATTGATAAACATATAAACTGCATCGGTGGCTTAATGGTTAGTGTGTTCGGCTCGAGTGTGGTAGATCATGGGTTCGAACCCCTATCGGGTCTAACCAAAGACTATAAAATTGGTATTTGTTGCTTCTCCGCTAAGCATGCAGCATTAAGGAGTTGTTGGCTCAGAATCAGAATAATGTGTCAAGTGGAGTGACATGTCTATCTGTGGACTGTTGTTTCAGTGAGCTGGCACTATAAAAATTCATCTACGTGTGTTGGTCTAGTACAAAGCGGACCTCATCATCATCTCATTGAAAATTAACTTGTTCTCACCATGAAATAGCTGAAAAATTGGTGAGTTGGTGTTAAATAACAATCACTCACTCACTCACTTTACTGTAGGAAGAAAGTGTGACCAATGTAAGATGGGTTACTATAGTTTTAGTGGAGATTCCACAACTGGATGTTCAGAATGTCTTTGTAATAAATATGGTAGTAGAAACAAGAGCTGTGATCACATTACTGGACAGTGTGATTGTGTAGAAGAGAGAATAAATAGAAAATGTGTAAGTGTCCTAAATTTCAGAAAGAACTCATTGTAAAATTATAGCCTTTTGATTGAGCATTGTCTATTTCTATTTAATAAACATCTTTCATTACATTATTATAAAGACATATAATAAGAACATTACATCGTAGTTATCAGAAATGATATTTAATATTATGTTTTTCAACATAAAAAAATCAATTAAAGACAATGCCAAATTTGATTTTGAGTAATTAATCCAGAGATGACAGTTTTCCTCTGATCAGCAGATTTCCTCTTTTTTTTTTAGCAAAATATTTGGGAGAAAATGGGTCAATCTTGGTCCAAATATCTAGAATAGGGGGTTTCTTCTTTTCTCATTAAATAGTGGGCACTTTCACATCTGTTAAACAGAAATAGAGTTCATATTTCCCCACTGAGATTTTACAAAGTCGGTATCACTTACTAAAAATGACAAAATGGATACTGTGGAATTTTTTTTTGAAGTATTCTTTGTTTAAATCATATCTGATGCTAAAGCACAACAATTGAACACTTAAATCTACATACACAATACAGTAACAGAAAACACAAGTAAATAATACCATTTGAAATCACGATAAAATGTATAAAATAATTGACTAGTTAATATCATTTGTTTTAAGGACCCAATTATAGAATCAATAGTACCAGCATATGGTCCACAATCTGGTGGAACGATAGTTACTGTGACTGGACAACTATTAGGGACAAAAAGGACCGATCTTGAAATTTATAAGGATGCTGCACTACCATTTAATATAACATATTTGTAAGTAAAAAACTTAGTTGTTAGGTTAAAGTGTTCAACAATATAAAATTAAGATTAAATTAGAATACTAAATTGTTGTAAAGACTGTTTGTATCCAAGTTGTATTTACCTAAAGAGCATACAGTAGTCCCCCTTTATAAGAGCATACAGTAGTACCCCTTTATAAGGGCAACAGTAGTCCCCCTTTATAAGGGCAACAGTAGTCCCCCTTTATAAAGGCAACAGTAGTCCCCCTTTATAAGGGCAACAGTAGTCCCCCTTTATAAGGGCAACAGTAGTCCCCCTTTATAAGAGCAACAGTAGTCCCCCTTTATAAGGGCACCCATTCTTCAATGAACAACTGACCTTATAAATAGTGATGAAACGAATGTTGCCTATCATTGATTGTTTGTCGTTTAAAGAGCAATGACACTAATCATTGATTATAAGATTTATAATTGGCTGATGTCACTGAACAACAATGAGTTCTGTTTCACTTATGTATATAACATGTGCTGATGTCACTGAACAACAAC
>MJUT01049866.1:175659-198203 GCA_002080005.1 Gigantidas platifrons | reverse complement strand
ATAACAGATTGTAGACATGTTGGATCAACAACTCTGATCTGTCAGTCACAAGACATCTAAAATCGATGTGTTAACTATTATTTTGTAAATAACAGATTGTAGACATGTTGGATCAACAACTCTCATCTGTCAGTCACCAGACATCTAAAATCTATGTGTTAACTATTATTTTGTAAATAAGAGATTGTAGACATGTTGGATCAACAACTCTGATCTGTCAGTCACCAGACATCTAAAAGCTATGTGTTAACTATTATTTTGTAGATAACAGATTGTAGACATGTTGAATGAACAACTCTGATCTGTCAGTCACCAGACATCTAAAATCTATTTGTTAGCTATTATTTTGTAGATAAGAGATTGTAGACATGTTGGATCAACAACTCTGATCTGTCAGTCACCAGACATCTAAAATCTACTTGTTAACTATTATTTTGTAGATAACAGATTGTAGACATGTTGGATCAACAACTCTGATCTGTCAGTCACCAGAATTGGTAGGATACTCAGACACCAGTTATACCTATGGCTTGTTTTTAGATGGTGTTACATCATATGAGAATTTAACTGGCCAGTTTAATGACGGAGCTACAGTCAATCTAAAAGATGATCCTACAGTTACTGTTAAAGAATATGAAGATTATAAAATGTTGTTCTCTGATACCATAACTATACAAGTAAATAGTGTTCTAAATTACTGTACTTCAATTTTTGTAGAAAACTGCATCAGTGGTGTATTGATTAGTGTGCTTGCCTTGAGTGTGGTAATCATGGTTTCAAGTCCCGGTCGGGTCAAACCAAAAACTGTTAAATTGATATTTATTGTATTCTCTGCCAGGCACGCAGCATTGAGGAAAAATCTTGTTGGCTTGGAATGAGGATTATGTGTGTCTTCCAACTAAGAGTGATGGTCTAGTACAATGTGTACTTCATCATCTCATTGAATGTACCTTTTATCGCCATGATATAGCTGAAAAATTGTTCATTTGGTGTTAAACAACAAGCTCTCATTCAAAATACTGTCCAATATCTCCTAAATAACAACCAGTCAATCTGTATCTTTATCCAAAATACATGTGTGCTTTTTGTTTTTTAGTTTGCAGCATTTTAATGCATTTCGTTGGAAACATTTTCATTTATAGAGACATAATAGTAGTTTATAGTGATGCATTGTCATGGATGTGCATGACATATTTGCCACAGAGGTTAAGCTGTCATTGATAAATCAATCATAGCAATACATTGCCTGATGATTGCTGAGATTTTGAGAAAAAAGGAAGTACTTGAAT
Organism: Gigantidas platifrons; assembly: GCA_002080005.1. Lineage (NCBI taxonomy): Eukaryota > Metazoa > Mollusca > Bivalvia > Mytilida > Modiolidae > Gigantidas > Gigantidas platifrons. The sequence continues at coordinate 196,914 of MJUT01049866.1, read as the reverse complement.
TTTGAAGTTTATATACATTTGTGTATATTCATTTTCAATTAAAAGTTAAGATAGTTTAACATGATCCTGTTGTAATATAACCACATCGTTGGTGTAATGGTTAGTATGCTCACCTCGAGTGGGTAGATCGTGGGTTTGAGCCCCAACCGGCTCAAACCAAAGACGCTGAAATTGATATTTATTGCTTTTTGGCTAAGCACCAAGCACTAAGGAGAAAGAGCAAAGACTTGTTGGATGTGATTCAGGAAAATGTGTCCAAGTGGAGCGACATGTCTATCTGTAGACTGCTGTTTCAGTGAGTTAGCACTATAAAAATTGAACTAAGCATGTTGGTCTAGTACAAAGCAGACTTTATCAGCATCCCATTTAGTTTATGATAATTTTTTTTATCAATGATACAAAGAGGATCAGACACAAGTTTTACCAACTTATGGAGTCTTCTGGTATATATACAAAGATGATCAGACACAAGTTTTACCAACTTATGGAGTCTTCTGGTATATATACAAAGAGGATCAGACACAAGTTTTACCAACTTATGGAGTCTTCTGGTATATATACAAAGAGGATCAGACACAAGTTTTACCAACTTATGGAGTCTTCTGGTATATATACAAAGAGGATCAGACACAAGTTTTACCAACTTATGGAGTCTTATCATATATATACAATTATTATTACATTATGTTGAGAATACAATTTTATCATATAGCAGACAGAAAATTAACTTGTTCTCGCCATGATATAGATGACAAATTGCTGAGTTGGCATTAAACAACAATCACTCACTCACTCCTGTTGTAATAAAACATGTATATGTGTCCCTTTACCTTACATAACAATGTTTTTATAGGGTTCCAGGTTGAAAGAAGCATGTGAAGACAATTTAAATGTAGCTGTTGGAAATGTGAATTGTGTAATACAGAGTGCAAATAATGAACAAATTTTATGTAAACCAGATTTAAGTTTTCCTGGAATCAACCAAGATTCTTCTGATGTAATGGTAGGTTTCTTTGTTTGTCAAATAAAATTATATCTGGGAAGGAAAAATGTTTTTGTATTAGAACATTAATGATTCATTGTATTAACTTAATCAATCTGTTTGAAACAGAATATCACAAATGCTATAATTGGTTTATGTGGACTGTCTTTTATTTCTGAGAAAATGATGTTGTCCTTAGTAAGATTTTGACACACGATGATGCATACTATAAAATCATTATTAATTACAAGTACCTATTTATTGTGTTTTTAATTATTAGGTAACTATTGGCAACTTCAAGAAATCGGCTGGGCATATTAAGTTGATATTATTTTGGAAAACTACGGAATTCATTGGTATAGCTATTGGAGTGTGTGTTTTGGTCATTATCATATTTGTTATTGTAATATGCTGCTGTTGTCGGCGTCACAGAAGAAAGAATTATGCCGGTAGTTCCACTAAAAGTAAGTAAGAATGAATTACAAAAACATGCATACATGTTAAAAAAATACTTGTTCAAACTTCATTCTGTCCATCAGCTTTGTCTCAATCTAAGAAGGGACCGCATCGGTGGCATAATAGTAAGCTTGCTCGCCTCGAGTGTGGTAGATCGTGGGTTCGAGCCCTGAGTGGTTCAAACCAAAGATTATAAAATTGGTATTTGTTGCTTCTCCGCTAAGCACGTAGCATTAAGGAGAAAGAGCAAAGACTGGTTGGCTCGGAATCAGAATAATGTGTCCGAGTGGAGCGACATATCTACCCGCGGACTGTTATTTCAGTGAGCTAGCACTATAAAAATCCAACTCTTGAGTGTTTTTCTAGTACAAAGTGGACTTCATCATCATCATCTCATTGAAAATTAACTTGTTCTCGTCATGATATAGCTGAAAAATTGCTGAATTGGTGTTAAACAACAATCACTCACTCACTCAATCTAAGCAGGTATTTGAGTTTCTTTAAATACTATATATTTCAGGCTTAGTCTAAAGCAAAAACATTTTGCTTTAAATAAGCTAAAGTAATTACAATAAAAGGGGGAAACCATTACATTTTACACATACTGTACCAATAAAGACAAACTGCAACATCATTATACAGTTTAAATTATGACAAATTGCCTCTATGGTGTAATGGTTGGCTAGCTTGCCACAAACTGGTTCTATCCCCTCAATGGTGTAATGGTTAGCATGCTTGCCACTTGTGGGTTATTTCCCCTTGATAGTGTTATGGTTAGTTACTTGCCATGTGCGGGTTATATCCCCTCAATGGTGTAATGGTTAGCATGCTTGCCACTTGTGGGTTATTTCCCATTGATGGTGTTATGGTTAGTTACTTGCCACGTGCGGGTTCTAACCCCTCAATGGTGTAATGGCTAGCATGTTTGCCACTTGTGGGTTATTTCCCCTTGATGGTGTTATGGTTAGTTACTTGCCATGTGTGGGTTCTAACCCCTCAATGGTGTAATGGCTAGCATGTTTGCCACTTGTGGGTTATTTCCCCTTGATGGTGTTATGGTTAGTTACTTGCCATGTGTGGGTTCTAACCCCTCAATTGTGTAATGGTTAGCATACTTGCCACTTGTGGGTTATTTCCCTTTGATGGTGTTATGGTTAGTTACTTGCCACGTGCAGGTTCTAACCCCTCAATGGTGTAATGGTTAGCATGCTTGCCACTTGTGGGATATTTCCCCTTGATGGTGTTATGGTTAGTTACTTGCCACATGCAGGTTCTAACCCTTCAAGGGTGTAATGGTTGACATGCTTGCCACTTGTGGGTTATTTCCCTTTGATGGTGTTATGATTAGTTACTTGCCACTTGCGGGTTCTAACCCCTCAATGGTATAATGGTTAGCAAGCTTGCCACTTGTGGGTTATTTCCCCTTGATGGTGTTATGGTTAGTTACCTGCCACGTACGGGTTATATCCCCTCAATGGTGTAATGGTTAGCTAGTTTGCCACATGTGAGTTCTATTCTCTCTATTGTGTAATGGTTAGCTAGTTTGCCACATGTGAGTTCTATTCTCTCTATTGTGTAATGGCAATATCATAAAGTGAATTACATCATACTGACCAATTTTTGTCAGTTTTAGGGTCAGGTTGAAAATATTACTTGGTGACATGAAAGGAAAAATATCTAAATTACCGATAATTCATATATGCAATCAGTGCCTATTACCACTAATGCTGTGAGTTCGAACCCCAAGGTATACTTGATACAATATTATGTGATATAGTTTGTCGGTGATTTTCAGTAGGTCTGTGGTTTTCTAGGGGTACTCTGGTTTCCTCCACCAATAAAACTGACCGCCACTATATAGCTGAAATACTGTTGAAAGTGGTGTTAAACACCATAAACCTGACCCTAACCCTTCTTTTGAGGTTATCAGTAACAGAGTAAACTTGTCTCTTTTTTAGAAGGCAAAGCACAAAATGGATTTGACCTTCCTGTTACTGCTACTGATAATTCCAGTCATTTAATTGAAAAAGAACAGATACCTAGATTTTCAAACCGACTTTATTCTGAGAAAAAATATTTAGAGACAGCACTGTCGTATGATGAAACAGATGACTCAGAAGATTTTCTATATAAACTTGAAAGTAGTGTCAGAGAAAAGATCCAAAAGAGTGTGTCTGACAGAAAAAATATTCAGCCAGAAAAAGTTTGCATTTTTAAAGGTAGGAAGAAACTTTGTTTATTTAATTCTCATTTGCACTGGAGTATTAAAAATTACAGTATTTGTATACCCCTGCCACTAGACATAAGGTGCATAGAGATTTACCCATATATGTACATCTGTCCATACACCCTCTTTGGTTAATTAAAAATTCCCCTTTTGAGCCCCTTTTATGTCAGAAACGGAAATAGTTACATAATAACACTAGCTAGCATGTTTCATTAAAAATAGTCCATCAAAATATGTGTACAAATAACAGAAACATCCATTTTTGCACCTCAGAGCCTCTTGTTTGGAAACTGTTAGAGTTACACTATCCCAAATCAATACCAACCTTTATTTAGTGCCAAGTAACATTGTGTTCAAAATTCAGAAGGATCTGTCAACTACAACTCAAGTTATCACACAGAAAGTATTCTGTCTACAAATGAACAACGACGACAACATCATAATATAATACAACCGTAAACTTTTTTGCAGTTGTATTAAAACCTAAAGAAACTACAAAGTTGATTTATTAGTTAAAACTATACATTAATTTTCAAATTCAGTTGATGTATGTTATCGCAGGTTACCACTACTAATGAAGCCATTGACTGGGCCAAAAGTCTGAGGCTACAGACTGGTACTTTTTAGAACATTATTAACTCACCAATAGTCTATGTTCTTGACTGGTAATAAATAAATCTTTAAACTGTGTTATTTTATTTTATCGTTTTATTAAATATGTCTTGGGCGTAGATAGGTATGATAATTATGGACTATTTTCAGGGACTGAAATAAGAGTGATTAATGGGAAATTTAGCCAAGACTCTGCAAATGCTGGGAAACAATTGACAATCAAGACGAACGTCAAAACACTAAAGGATTTGTGTAAGTCAGTTTTGTTATAGAACAATTTTATGGCATAGTTGTAAAGGACGTCTGCCTTTATACTTTGATTTGACTGGATATATATACCCATTACATACACAGTGTGCTGGTACAAAGCTTTGTATCAGGTCAAGCCTCTTGTGTGAGCCAGTATTACTATGAGTCATGAAACTGGTAGCTAATTAGTAGTGATGCAGTAAGCTCACACAACAGGTGAGACCTCATGCAAAGTCTTGTACCAACAAACTATAAAATGTATGTATCTAACATTTCAATAAAAACAAATCTTAAACAACTAACAAGGGTTAAATTAAAATTAACAAATGTGTACAATACTCTGTCAGAGAGACTACATTTTTTGCATGACATCACATTATTTGTTGCCGTTCATTCACAAATGACACGTTTTATACAGTTCAATCACTTTGAGAACACTATATACCGGTAATCATCCAACAATGCTTCTTTTGGATAAATGTGGACTGTACAGTTGTCTGAAATATTGAAAATATGCCCTTGTAAATGATATGACTGAATTCATGAAACATAATATGACTGAATTCATGAAACATAATATGACTGAATTCATGAAACATAATATGACTGAATTCATGAAACATAATATGACTGAATTCATGAAACATAATATGACTGAATTCATGAAACATAATATGAGTGAATGAACATTAAGCAGTTGCTTTGTTTAATGCTGTGTTTATGTTGTGTACATTGATTTGTTTTTCCCCACATTCCAATGCTATTATGTCATGATAAAGGAATTCAGCACATAGAATCTTGTCGCACCATTCTTTTATCATCACAGTGTGGTAGTACAATATCTTGTATCAGACAAGCTACTTTCTTTAATTTCAAAGGAAAACGTACATAATATTACATAATTTAGTTTATCTGCAAAACTGACTCTCTTTTTTTTTATCTCACCGAGTTATATTGTCTGTAAAAATAAACTTGCTATGATACTGAAAATTATCTGTCAGCGTGACATCACACATATGACGTTATAGATCAAACCAATAATGTCAGTTTAGAAGGATGTTGACATACGTTATCTAGTGATAATGTCTATCACAACCTTCAAAACTCTCATTATTTTATATGTATAAAATAAATATTATAGCAAATATATGTGTACCATATATTATATGTGTGTATTATTAAATGACTTGATGTTACACATGTTCATGTGTCTAATATATGTGTACCATATATTATATGTTTGTATTATTAAATGACTTGATGTTACACATGTTCATGTGTCTAATAATATATGTGTACCATATATTATATGTTTGTATTATTAAATGACTTGATGTTACACATGTTCATGTGTCTAATAATATATGTGTACCATATATTATATGTTTGTATTATTAAATGACTTGATGTTACACATGTTCATGTGTCTAATATATGTGTACCATATATTACATTGTTTGTATTATTAAATGACTTGATGTTACACATGTTCATGTGTCTAATAATATATGTGTACCATATATTACATTGTTTGTATTATTAAATGACTTGATGTTACACATGTTCATGTGTCTAATATATGTGTACCATATATTATATGTTTGTATTATTAAATGACTTGATGTTACACATGTTCATGTGTCTAATATATGTGTACCATATATTATATTGTTTGTATTATTAAATGACTTGATGTTACACATGTTCATGTGTCTAAGAGTTGCAATGAAAGTTACAAACGACTGTAAAGAATGTGTAGTTGTGTTTGATTTATCAATAAAGATAAAAATAATATACTGGTTAATAAAACTTTAAATATAACTAATTGTTAAAAATTGTACTCTTACTGCTCTTAATTTTCAATTTTAAAGTGAAAAGTGGAAAATATCCGTCATGGATAAATAATGGGCTGATGGAATGTATCAAGCTTCAAGACTGTTTCCATGACAACATACTTAGAAGTTTGGGTATATCTGTAGACCAGAACAGATTTTATGTACTGTATCCACTGTCAACAAGAGGATTTAAAGAATATCTTAATGATGCCAAAAAAGTAAGTTTAAACAATATCTTAATGATGCCAAACATGTAAGTATAAATAATATCTTAATGATGCCAAACATGTAAGTTTAAACAATATCTTAATGATGCCAAACATGTAAGTTTAAACAATATCTTAATGATGACAAACATGTAAGTATAATCAATATCTTAATGATGCCAAACATGTAAGTATAAATAATATCTTAATGATGGCAAACATGTAAGTATAAATAATATCTTAATGATTCCAAACATGTAAGTATGAATAATATCTTAATGATGGCAAGCATGTAAGTATAAACAATATCTTAATGATGCCAAACATATAAGTATAAATAATATCTTAATGATGGCAAACATATAAGTATAAACAATATCTTAATGATGGCAAACATGTAAGTATAAATAATATCTTAATGATGCCAAACATGTAAGTATAAATAATATCTTAATGATGGCAAGCATGTAAGTATAAACAATATCTTAATGATGCCAAGCATGTAAGTATAAACAATATCTTAATGATGCCAAACATATAAGTATAAACAATATCTTAATGATGCCAAACATGTAAGTATAAATAATATCTTAATGATGGCAAACATGTAAGTATAAACAATATCTTAATGATGGCAAACATGTAAGTATAAATAATATCTTAATGATGGCAAACATGTAAGTATAATCAATATCTTAATGATGCCAAGCATGTAAGTATAAACAATATCTTAATGATGCCAAACATGTAAGTTTAAAGAATCACAAAATTACCTCACATTATGTCATGTGCAGAAATTGATGTACCGTTTACCATATTATTGGGAAATATGCATTATACCCTAAGGCCATCTAAAATTAATCTTCTGGTTCTCAGACACCGCCGCCCCCTCAAAATCCCGCCGACGAAACATATTTATTTGCTTTCCAGAAAAAAATCGTTGCCGTCCTGGATTTTTTAAATTTTTTTTCGAAAATTAACTTTGAAATTTGGCGCCAATACGTACTTTTCAAGCGTCTCCCCAACCCAGATTGATCAAACAAAAACGAAAGTAAAACTAGAAAGCATGACGGCGATTCTCGTCAGTCTTTCGGTGCATATTGATTCAAAACAAGTGGTTCCTTGGACAATTCTGCCTGTGACTGACTCGGGCGATTCAGTGGAAGAATTATGTAAACGTGTCACTGTCTTTACCGGAGAAATGGAGGGAATTCAGGGCTTGGAAGGAAAAAATCCAATTGGTTTAGAACTAAATATGTTTTGACCGAAATAAACTCCAACACTGGAAATCCCTTGCCGTTTTTGCTAAAGCTATAAACTACAAAACTAAACTCCCTACCTACCTTGCCATTTTTCAAAAATCAATTGTCTGAGAACCAGAAGATTAATTTTAGATGGCCTAATTAAACCATATATTGTCTGCACTGGTGTATGTATAGGCTCATATTTCCCAACCATTTCTTGCCAAGAGAATTATAGGAAAAAGTCTGAACATTATCCACAGAAACTTTCTCTAAAGAAAAAATCAGTTGCCCTCAAAGTACAACTTTTTAGCCGTATTCTATATCTGTTCTTCATTGTACTGGTTGATGGTAGGTCACCTGACACAAAAAGGATCATGTGAGCTTTTGTCATCCATTCATTGTACTGGTTGATGGTAGGTCACCTGACACAAAAAGGATCATGTGAGCTTTTGTCATCCATTCATTGTAATGGTTGATGGTAGGTCACCTGACACAAAAAGGATTATGTGAGCTTTTGTCATCCATTCATTGTAATGGTTGATGGTAGGTCACCTGACACAAAAAGGATTATGTGAGCTTTTGTCATCCCTTGTCACCCATCATCTGTCCTTCTCTTTGTAAGCATTTTATATTTTGAGAATTTTTGCTGACATTACTGGGTGAAAAAAGTCCTCACAACTGACAAAAAACATTGCCATAATGGGCAGTTCTGGTTTCTGATTGGCTAAATCTTTGAAATAGTCTAAATGATTGATTAGTTGGCACAAATTTTGTATATGAGATCCTCTACAGAAATCTATCATGTCTTCTTTATCCAGCAAAAACATGGGTGGTCAGTTTTGCTTTTGATTGGCTAAAACTTTATAAAGTCTCTCCTCTGAAACTAAATGATTGGTTAGTTGATACAGATTATGTATGTGAGGTCCTTCACAGAAATCTACCATTTCATATTGATCTGTAAAACAAGATACAAACACCAAGTTTTGTGTCTGATTGCTGGAAACTTTAAATATCTTCTATTCTGACGGGCTGTCGTGGTCATGATTGTATGGTAGCTGGATTTACAACTACTTATGCTATCAGTGCCTATTACCACTAACGTTGTGAGTTGAAATCCTGTTCAAGGGAGGTGTACTCTATACAACATTATGTAATAAAGGTTGTCAGTGACTTGCGGCAGGTCGGTGGTTTTTTTTACGGGTACTCCTGTGCAGTTTCTTCCACCAATAAAACTGACCGCCACGATATAATTGAAATATTGTTGAAAGTGGCATTAAGCACAATAACCCTAACCCTATACTCTGAAAGTTTGTTCAAATGATTTGTTAGTTGGTAAAGGTAATGAATCTATGAATGTATGGATCTGGCAAAAAACATGACTGCCATAGGTAATTCTTGTAGCTGATTACCATTAGCAATTTTTCTTCCGGAAATTTAAAAAAAATCTTAAAAACAACTAAATTACAAATTCAGTCTATTTGTATCTGGGCACCAATGTTGTTTGTGAGGTAATTTTTAATGATGCACAAATGCAATTTTGTTTTTACAGATGTGTTTGATTTTTTTCAGGAATTTTCAGTTAAAGAACTACTTGAGATGTGTGTTCAGGTTGCACAGGGAATGATCTACCTGTCTAATGAAAATTTGGTCCATAAAGACCTGGCTGCCAGAAACTGTGTGTAAGTTTAAAAATTATAAATTTTTATGAATACATATTTTTCAAATAATTGATAATGTCAAAAATGAATTGGAAAATTCACATACAATCTATATAAAATATTGCAGCTTTACTTATGAAAAGTGCTACACTAAAATTAGTTCATTTTTTTTTTTTTGCATCATTTCATTTATTTATTTTAATACATTTACAAGTGTGTGTTAAAATGGGACTGCTTTCTAGATGAGAAGATAGAAATAGATAAATTTATATTACATCATGGATTAGAGATTATTTGTCATTTTGAATGTTACTCTCAATAATACTTCAATTTATGTCATGGTGGGTTTATTGGTGGAGGAAATCAGAGTATAAGGAAAAATCCACTAACAAAATTTATCACATAATGCTGTATGGAGTACTCCTACCATGTGGAGGAGTCAAAATAGTCAACCTTAGAAGCGATATGAGTGATTGAGTGATTGTTGTTTAATGCCAAGTGAACAATTTTTATACGCCTGTCTCGAGACGGGCCGTATTATGTGATTGGGTATGGCGGGCGGGCGGACGTCCACACAGGTTTCCGCACAATAACTTTAGTTCTGTATATTGGATCTTTACCAAACTTGGCTACATGAATTCCCTGTGGAAGGGGAAGAACCCAATTTATTTTGGGGTCATTAGGTCAAAGGTCAAGGTCACTGTTACTATAAATAGAATTTTTGACAACTGGGTAGTTTCCGCATGATAACTTTAGTTCTGTATATTGGATCTTTAACAAATATGGCCACATGATTCCCCTGTGGAAGGGGAAGAACCCTATTGATTTTGGGATCATTAGGTCAAAGGTCAAGGTCACTGCTACTATAAATAGAATTTTTGACAACTGGGTAGTTTCTGCATAACTTTAGTTCTGTATATTGGATCTTTAACAAATTTGGCCACATGATTCCCCTGTGGAAGGGGAAGAAGCCTATTTATTTTGGGATCATTAGGTCAAAGGTCAAGGTCACTGCTACTATAAATAGAATTTTTGACAACAGGATCATTTCTGCATGATAACTTTAGTTCTGTATATTGGACCTTTACCAAACTTGGCCACATGAGTCCCCTATGGAAGGGGAAGAACTATATATATTTTGGGGTCATTAGGTCAAAGGTCAAGGTCACAGTTATTATAAATATAATTTTTGACAACAGGATTGTTTCCGCACGATAACTTTAGTTCTGTATATTGGATCTTTACCAGTCTTGGTCACATGATTCCCCTGTGGAAGTGGAAGAACTCTATTTATTTCGGGGACATTAAGTCAAAGGTCAAGGTCACTGCTACTATAAATAGAATTTTTGACAACAGGATCATTTCCGCATAACTTTAGTTCTGTATATTGGATCTTTGCCAAACTTGGCCACATGATTTTCCTGTGGAAGGGGAAGAACCCTATTTATTTTGGGGTCATTAGGTCAAAGGTCAAGGTCACCATTACTATGAATAGAATTTTTGATAACAGGATCGTTTCCGCACGATAACTTTAGTTCTGTATATTGGATCCTTACCAAACTTGGCCACATGATTCCCCTGTGGAAGGGGAAGAACCCTATTGATTTTGGGGTCATTACCATTATACCGTTTGATAATTTATATAGACGGGCGTATTTTGTGATGCACACATTTCTTGTTCAGCTATATCATGCTGAGAATCACTTACATTTTGATGAGACACTCAGAGTTGGATTTCTATAATGTTAGCTCAATGAAACAACAGTATGCGGGTAGACATGTCGCTTCACTCTGAGACATTATTCTGATTCCGAGCCAACCAGTCTTTGCTCTTTCTCCTGAATGCAGAGCGCTTAGCGGAGAAGCAGAAAATACCAATGTTATAGTTTTTGGTTTGACCTGACCTAGGAGAGGTTATAGGCACTCATTGCTATATTGTTATAGTTTTTGGTTTGACCTGACCTATGAGAGGTTATAGGCACTCATTGCATTGTTATAGTTTTTGATTTGACCTAACCAAGGAGAGGTTGTAGGCACTGATTGCATTGTTATAGTTTTTGGTTTGATCTGACCTAGGAGAGGTTGTAGGCACTCATTGCATTGTTATAGTTTTTGATTTGACCTGACCTAGGAGAGGTTATAGGCACTCATTGCATTGTTATAGTTTTTGATTTGACCTAACCAAGGAGAGGTTGTAGGCACTCATTGCATTGTTATAGTTTTTGATTTGACCTGACCTAGGAGAGGTTATAGGCACTCATTGCATTGTTATAGTTTTTGATTTGACCTAACCAAGGAGAGGTTGTAGGCACTGATTGCATTGTTATAGTTTTTGGTTTGACCTGACCTAGGAGAGGTTATAGGCACTCATTGCATTGTTATAGTTTTTGATTTGACCTAACCAAGGAGAGGTTATAGGCACTCATTGCATTGTTATAGTTTTTATCCCCCCGCGATAGCGGTGAGGGGATATAGTAATAGCGGCCGTCTGTCCGTCTGTCTGTCTGTCTGTCCATCCGTCACACTTTCTTGTTTACGCGATAACTTGAGTAAACTTGGATAGATTTGAATAATTTTATGCATGTGGCTTGTAATTATCATTATCTTGGATGGGTTCTAACATGGAAATATTTGAAGCAACAGTTTTGGGGGAAAATCTTAATTTTTGGTTGAAAAATCAACAATTTTGAGAATTGAGTCTTGTTAATGCGATAACTTGAGTAAACATGGATCGATTTGAATAATTTTTTGCATGTGGCTTGTAATCATCATTATCTTGGATTGGTTCTAACATGGAAATATTTGAAGCAAGAGTTTTGGAGGAAAATCTTAGTTTTTGGTTGAAAAATCACCAATTTTGAGAATTGTGTCTTGTTTACGTGATAACTTTAGTAAACATGGATAAATTTGAATAATCTTTGCATGTGACTTGTAAGTATGTTATACATTAAGACTGCAAGGCTGTTTTTTATAAATATATAAAACTAAATATTATACAAGTGCGGGGGGATACGTCGCGCATTCATGTGCTAGGCGGTTCTTTTATTGATTTGACCTTACCTAGGAGAGGTTATAGGCCCTGATTGCAGTGGTAGAGGTAAATCTAACTACCATAATTATGATTGTTACATGAAATTTTTCAGAAGAGAATAATGTCTGTATCTTATATGTTAATAGTGTGATGCCTGATGATACAGTAAAGATCTCTGATTCTTCATTTTCCTGGAACTTATATCCTAAAGAATATATGTATGATGAACAACGACAGAGATACCTTCCTGTCAGGTGGATGGCTCTAGAATGTCTCAAGATGGGATACTATGATATATCATCTGATGTGGTAGGTAGAATTAATGTTTAAGATACTCCTAGAGTATGTATGACTTATTGTGTCTTGTCTTAAATACTACTAGGGTATGTATGACTTATTGTGTCTTGTCTTAAATACTACTAGGGTATGTATGACTTATTGTGTTCTTGTCTTATCTTGTCTGTTTTATTGCTGTCTTTCTTTACTTGCTGGTATTGGAGACATGCTTTCTGTAATACATTTGTTTTCAAAATAAAAACTCTTGAAAATGTATCATATCATGAATATATTTCAATATCAAAATTAATGTCTTTGGGTCTTTCTCATTTTCTCAACGGAGGCCGGGTGGCTCAATGAGTTAGGTCGTTGGATCTAACAGCTCATACAAGCGTATCACCAATATGGCTTGGGTTCGCACCCAGCTTTGTAAATTACAAAAAAGGGTGCAATCGACTCGCAGCCGCAAGTGATAAAGTTTACAAGTTGCTTGCCCAGAGTCAGTGGTTCTCTCCGGGTACTCCGGCTTCCTCCACCACTAAAACTGGTCGTCATGATATAGCTGAAATTTTGCTGAAAGTGACATTAAAAACCAAAATTCAATTTCAAATTCATTCAAATTCATTCATTTTCTCAACAGTGAAATCTACTGTCAAGGATTCCAGCTTATCTCTGGCTAATTTAAGATATTTTTTAAAGGGATGATTATGGGGTGTGGTTATGGTGTTAAAGGCCAGTTTCAACAATGTTTCAGTTATATCGTGTCACCCAGTGTTATTGGTGGAGTACACCAGAGAAAGCCACCAACCTGCTGCAAGTCACCGACAAACTTTATCACATGATGTTGTATCGAGTACACCTTGCCAAATGTGCAACAATAGGATTCACCTGTAAGCAAAGACAATTGTATTCATTCAATAGATAAGTTCCATTTGCAGTTTTTTTTTAATTCTATCACAATACCAATTGAAACATGGGTAATCAATAAGGTGATCTGCCATAAGTCAGTTCTGTCCATAATGATTTAAGAAATATTTTCAATTATTGAACAGGTTATATGATATAACCTGGTTTGGTGCAGTTTACGCTTATAAATCGCAAAGCAGTTTATGGAAAGCATAAACTGTTCTAAACCTGGTTACTATAACCTGTTCAAAAATTGAAAATATTCCTTACAATTTAATTTTTACAACAAAATTTAATGATTCCTCGATTTTAATTACGATTATTTCATGGGACTATTTGAACTTGTCGTTGGCAAATGAATATGTTGGTGATGTCACAATACCAACCCAGGTTATCAAGTATAACCAATTTTTCTCCAGACAGATCAGCCAATCAAATTGCAGTATTCACATCAAATATTACTGGAAAATCATTAATCGGAAAAATGGGTGTTGGACTGTTTCTAAATGTAAATAGAATGCTCTGGAAACGAATTTATATAAATTTTTGAGAATAGTTTTATATTTTAATTATTTCAGTGGTCATATGGTGTACTGTTATGGGAGGTCATGACCCTCTCTTTATATTTACCATATTATGACCAAGAATCAGATGCATCAATAAAGAATCACATAGTCGAAGGATTTAGACTGGGGATGCCCACAAATGCACCTGATGAATTGTAAGTTACCTTTAATTGAAATGTCATCCATTAAAACATTTTATTGAAAATTTATACTTTTTTATTTTAATCTCACTGAGGTATATTTCATTATCAAGGGACTGAATCTGATACTCAAAATTATTTAAGGATTGATCTCAATTTTTTTTTCTCGGTTCATGAAGAAATGAACTCAAAAATGTGGTACATGCTGGGTAACCCGCTTTGCGGGTTACACAAGGGTGTGTACCACATTTTTGAGTTTATTTCGAATGAACCGAACAAAAAATTGTGATCAATCCTTATAAATTAATTCCTAATTAATTTTTTTTTCTTGTCCTAAAAATATTTTGATGGATAATAATTGCTTAAAAAGAATTAAAATTAAAAAATTTCCCAATTGACACCCCAACATGTGACTTCCGGTTAAAAATTTTATCTATGAAATGATGGATAAAAAAATCTAACCAATCAAATTCAAGCATTTGCTACAAATTTATTTATTAGTCAGTGTGACATCAAACACATTATAACATTACCAATAAAAACAAAAACGTCACACAGCTTTAAGGAGTAAGAGACTTGGTTATTATAACATTACCAATAAAAACAAGAACGTCACACAGCTTTAAGAAGTAAGAGACTTGGTTATTATAACATTACCAATAAAAACAAGAACGTCACACAGCTTTAAGGAGTAAGGGACTTGGTTATTATAACATTACCAATAAATACAAGAACGTCACACAGCTTTAAGGAGTAAGAGACTTGGTTATTATAACATTACCAATAAAAACAAGAACGTCACACAGCTTTAAGGAGTAAGAGATTTGGTTATTATAACATTACCAATAAAAACAAGAATGTCACACAGCTTTAAGGAGTAAGAGACTTAGTTATTATAACATTACCAATAAAAACAAGAACGTCACACAGCTTTAAGGAGTAAGAGACTTGGTTATTATAACATTACCAATAAAAACAAGAACATGTGACAACTGTTTCATTGGAGAAGAGGTGGAGGGGCTATTCCTCTTATAGGACAACTGGTTCATTGGAGAAGAGGTAGAGAGGCTACCCCTCTTATAGGACAACTGTTTCATTGGAGAAGAGGTAGAGAGGCTACCCCTCTTATATGAGAACTGTTTCATTGGAGAAGAGGTAGAGAGGCTACCCCACTTATAGGACAACTGTTTCATTGGAGAAGAGGTAGAGAGGCTACCCCTCTTATAGGACAACTGGTTCATTGGAGAAGAGGTAGAGAGGCTACCCCTCTTATAGGACCACTGTTTCATTGGAGAAGAGGTGGAGGGGCTATTCCTCTTATAGGACAACTGTTTCATTGGAGAAGAGGTAGAGAGGCTACCCCTCTTATAGGACAACTGTTTCATTGGAGAAGAGGTGGAGGGGCTATTCCTCTTGTAGGACAACTGGTTCATTGGAGAAGAGGTAGAGAAGCTACCCCTCTTATAGGACAACTGGTTCATTGGAGAAGAGGTAGAGAAGGCTACCCCTCTTATAGGACAACTGTTTCATTGGAGAAGAGGTAGAGAGGCTACCCCTCTTATAGGACAACTGGTTCATTTGAGAAGAGGTAGAGAGGCTACCCCTCTTATAGGACAACTGGTTCATTGGAGAAGAGGTGGACTTATAAGAGAGGGAACAACCGTGTATTATTAAAGAGTGTAATATTATTTTATTATTAACAAATGAGAAAAATGAAGATTTAAGTATGTTTTAAGCTTTTCTGTTAAATTTAAGTGTTATTGCACTTAAAATTATTTTTGTTAATTTTCTCAGAAAAGTGAAAATTGTGTGATATTTTAACATGTATTTGTAATTAGATGATTATATTTCTGTATTTACAGATACAATTTGATGGTGCATTGCTGGGAAGCTGAAAATCATCATCGACCATCTTTTGAGGAGATAGTGACTGAGTTAAATGAAATTATGAATCCTGAATCTATTTACATCAATTTAAATTCTACTGTTGAAGGGAAGATGAATGATACGCCCTCTGTACCACACAGGGGAGCCAGTGTGAATAAGGGGTACCAGGAATGATAGATCAGTAGAGATGTACGTTTACCTAAACAAACTTTGATGGTATCAATAGACTGTATAGTTATGAATGTTATCTATGTGATATTAATGAAATATGCAGTAAAAAAAATTATATTTTGGTATGCATATACAGTAGAACTTCGGTGGTTCAAGCTCGAAGGGACTGTCAAAATGTGTTAAAGTTATCGGAAGTTCGAACCACCAAAAGTTTGTAATTTCAGAGAAAAACATCCAGTTCTGACCTGGGACAGTTTCATTACAATATGTTAAACTGATGCACAGAACAGTGGGCCTTAGTCGTAAAAAAATATTTAATCATTTAGACTATGGCTTCTGAATACCTATCTGTTATCTTCAAACGTTCCTTAGAAACATTTTTTCACGGTTTTCGTGATCTCTTTTATATACAGGAAATACAAGGTCGGGTATTAACAGTTGGATCAATATCGGTATAATGTTTGATAATTCGGATATATAGTCCAATTTTCAAATTTAAGCAAATGGTCATTTTCTTTTG
Source organism: Gigantidas platifrons (assembly GCA_002080005.1). Lineage (NCBI taxonomy): Eukaryota > Metazoa > Mollusca > Bivalvia > Mytilida > Modiolidae > Gigantidas > Gigantidas platifrons. The sequence goes on along the minus strand of MJUT01049866.1, from coordinate 179,948 downwards.
GAAAATATTAAATTGGAAGCAATTATATTTGTTTCTTTTAGTAAAATATGGACAAAAACATTCAGGTTAATTGGAATTTCACTACTAGTACATTTCTATTTTTTGGTATTTGAATGAACATTGAGATCATGAAGTTTGGTACAACATTCCTTCTTTATTAATTGTAATTAAGGGTAAAAATCAAGCCACAGCTAAATAACTTTTGATTGTTATGTAAATATTTATCTGCAGTAAAGGTATTTTTCTTTTATCTGGATATAGTAATTAGGCCTAAAAAAAAATTAACACTTCCGGATGAAATTTGAGTTCGAGCTTGAAAAGGTAATTTGTACTGATGTATTATTATGGGATCATAATAATAGTTCGACTGTTCGAGAAATCAGGGTTTATTTAATAAGGAATTAACAGCAAAATTGACGGGACTAAAAAACAGTTTGAGTGATCCATGGTGTTCGAGCCATCCGAGTTCGAGCTACCGAAGTTGAACTCTAATGATTTTTCACCATTTTATTGGAGATCTGTATTCAGTGTTTTTACATTGGATTATTAATTGCTTTTCTCTATGGGATGCAAATTTGATAAAAAAAATAAGACTATGCATGTATATTACAAAATATATGCATTTCAGTTTTAAAATATCCATGTCTATTTAAACACATGTTGTGTATAACAGTTTTGTTGTTTGATGGATTCAAGTGCATACGAAAATAAATGAGAATATAGAAAACACATCATAGTTTTATTATGGTGTTGACTGGTTACTGGTTAAAGAGAAGTATTCACGTAGCAGAAGAAGCATTCCTCTGACTTTTTATGTACACTACAGAAGCATCCCTCTGACTTTTTATGTACACAACAGAAGCATTCCTCTGACTTTTTATGTACACAACAGAAGCATTCCTCTGACATTTTATATACACAACAGAATCATTCCTCTGACTTTTTATGTACACAACAGAAGAAATCCTCTGATATTTACATTTACATTGCTACAACCAAATTGAAGGAAAATACATTATTTTTTCATGTGCATACTTTTATATACCCTATGATATAAGCATTGTTTATATATTAAGTTATAATGTATGTGATAACATAGAATGTTTGGAAAGCATGTGTTTTATATAAAGATGATAGGTACATGTATTATATAAACATCTTAAAAGATTGATGTGGTAACGTAGCTGTATTTGGCTAAAATTTACTTTGTTTGTTTCTCCAACTAATCATTTATTTTTTAAGTTTTTGCTATTTACACCTTGTTTTCCTATAAATAGCATATTTGATGAAAATGTGTGGGCTGTTTTTCTTGCATATATATATTATATTAGTTTACTGCATAATATAGTTTTATTTTACTTAATCTTTATTTATACCAGAAAGTTAGAATGTTGTGTTCCATTATTGAGATATTTTAAATGCCATTTTTGTCTTTTGCTCTTTCATGTAACCATCAGTTTCTATTATTTTTTTAATTTGGTAATACATTCAGTTTATTTTTAAGATGTATATTTTGTATTTTGTTTTTCTAATTATTATGTTTGTTACCATGGATTTTGATGTTTAGATTTAAACAGATTGTTCACTACAGATTTTATCTATAAACCAAAATTCCGCATAGTTATTAAAAGAACGTTTAAACCGTGATTGTCAACAATTCCACCAATATCAACAAGACGAACAATCACCTCTCATCTTAACTCACTGAGCACAAAAAAGACCATGACATATGATGCTGGCAATTCAGGTCCTGGTGCAAAATTGTCAGTTTATCTGGTAGTTGAAACAGTTTTGTTTAAATTGACAGAGCAGGTGCAGCAGTTACAATACAAAATACAGCATCATCAATTCATGTTATATGTGTTTTACTGCCAGTATATTACAACTTAAACTGGTAAATTTAGCTGTTTTACTTGACCTATTGTAGTTGTACCGAGATGATAAGTTTGTTTCTTTAATAGAATACTGACCTCCTTCAACAAGTTGAAGATTATGACAAGTGTATTATTTTGCTATATCAGACTGGTTGGTCCTCAATCAAGATGTGTCTGAGTGGAGCAACATGTCTGCTACCCGTGGACTGTTGTTTCAGTGAACTATTTTGATAAAGATCCAATTAAACATGATGGTCTAGTAGAAAGGGACATCATTTCATTGAATGGAACTTGTTCTCGCCATGATAAAGCTTTAAAAAAATTCTCATTTTACATTAAACAACAATCGATCACTATTATATAAATCAGTTACTATGCAAGTTCATTCATTTTTTTTTATCAATTTTCTCTAATCGTTATAAATATATCAGTTCCATTTTGTTCTATCAAGTTTGCTTTTTAAAATCAAAAGTAATGGTTGTATTATAAGACATTGTGTTTTAATGCTTGTTTATTATTAGATTTGTTATTAATAGATTTGACCTTTGTCTATATTTGTTCATATATATATATGTTACAGTAAATAGATGTAATTAGGAATTACGGGTAATTACTAAACATTTCAGTAAATACTCGTAATTACTGATGGATTTGGGAATCACGTGTAATACCTAATTTGTCAGTAATTACAAGTAATAACTAAAATAATTATTTATGATTTTACGCTTATTTACTTTTGGCTAATTTTTAATTTTTGGTGACAGACAAGACTCATACAACCAATATATGTAATCCAAATAGATTATATTTTTGAAATGAATTACGCTGATTCTAATATATATTTATTGTAAAAAAGACACGAATAAGCAAAAAATCGACTATTTACATGTAAGATAAGAAATCATGTTGCCTAAAAATCAATATTAAAAAGTTTATCACGAGTTAAGAAATCATGTTGCCTAAAAATCAATATTAAAAAGTTTATCACGAGTTAGTATTATGACACCTTGAATTACATAAAACATTTGATCTCACACATTTACAAGATTTTCTTTTACAACTGGATTTAGCAAAGCATTGTCCATCTCCTGTTGATTTTAAGTGGACTGCCTCATGGAAACTTATTTCAGTGTTCGAATCGACTTCAGTTTCGGACAAACGATGAAAAGTGGACAGCTTGAATTGGTTTCTCGAAAATGTTGAATTTGTATCTCATGTCTATTTCCCAGCTTATATTGTTCGTATCATTTGAATTGTTATCCTCTATGGAGTTAACATTACTATTAGCATTATCAGGTGTATTATCAGACGGTTTGTCATTCAAATGTGCTTGTAAGTCTTCTTCCTTTTATAGAACCTGAATTCAGAATAGGAGTTGTTGAAAGACCAACTGCACATTCAAACATAGTTTCGTATGGTGATCACTTTATTCCGACACGATCTTGTCGGTTTTTCTGAAACTGTAGACGTTGTATGCCAGTTGTCCAATTGGTGGTGCTATTTTCTCTCATCTAACGTACGAACATATCGTGAAAATCACCAATAAACCTGAGACTGGGGGTGTCTTGGCTTACCATGAACAATTACTGGTTCATGTCACAACTTCTTTAGCTCTGTAATAGAGCTTGGTGTAAATTCATGACCAGATTAAAAAAAAACGCAAGTAAAATCAATAATATCCCATTAGTTTATACCAATTGATTCTTAGAACATTGTTTATAAGATGTAATGATCATTAGGGCCCCGTCACTTTGTGGCGGATGCCCTATAGTGATCAGTCTTTCTGTCCGTCCGTCCATCTGTGCGTTCGTAACAAATCGTGTCCGGGCTGTAACTTTTTTGTCGTTCAAGACAGGCTTTGCATATTTGGCATGTAAGTAGACCACCTCCAGACGATGTGTCGCATACCATTGTTGGTCACCTTTGACCTTGAACTTTGACCTCAAGGTCAAACTGGTCTGTGCGTCCATAACAAATCGTGTCCGGGTTGTAACTTTTTTGTCGTTCAAGACAGGCTTTTCATATTTGGCATGTAGGTAGATCACCTCCAGACGATGTGTCGCGTACCATTGTTGGTGACCTTTGACCTTGAATTTTGACCTCAAGATCAAATCGGTCTGTGTCCGGGCTGTAACTTTTTTGTCGTTCAAGATACGCTTTTCATATTTGGCATGTAGGTAGACCACCTCCAGACGATGTGTCGCGTAACCATTGTTGGTGACCATTGACCGTTAATTTTGACCACAAGGTCAAATCGGTCCCTGTGTCCGTAACAAATCGTGTCCGGGCTGTAACTTTTTTGTCGTTCAAGACAGGCTTTTCATATTTGGCATGTAGGTAGACCACCTCCAGATGATGTGTCGCATACCATTGTTGGTGACCTTTGACCTTGAATTTTGACCTCAAGATCAAATC
>MJUT01049866.1:141629-155863 GCA_002080005.1 Gigantidas platifrons | reverse complement strand
GATAGTAGTACAGGTATTAGAAAATGTAAAGATAGTAGTACAGGTATTAGAAAATGTAAAGATAGTAGTACAGGTATTAGAAAATGTAAAGATAGTAGTACAGGTATTAGAAAATCATTGGGATTACTAAGCCATTAAAATGTCCACTGATCACTTGATGCATTTGCGACATTTCACCACTGTTTACATGTATCTATATCCATGTACAAATATCAAATATTATGTAACCTTGTATCACATATATTTTAATATTACATATGTCTGTATTTTCCTTTATTTTCATTGGCTGAGACTGTGCAGTGGTACCCTGAATATATTGCATATATTTCTATCTCAGAATCATATTTCAGGCATGTTTCAAAATTTAGAAACATGCCTCGAATATGCTAAGCATATTGACTCTATGTTACTAAAAATAGAAACATAGCATCAATATTTTTTAAATAGAAACAAGACATCTCGTTTCTTCACAGTGGAAAACATATTTTATGTTAATATTTTATTTTCAATGACACGAGTAATACATTACATATGTAATATAAAAATTAAGGACTTTTTACTCTGTCAATATGTTATATATGGACCTGTTAGGATTATATTGACTTCAGACTTCGTCTTCGGTCAATATAATCCTAACAGGTCCATATATAACATATTGCCCTCGTAAAAAGTCCATAATTGTATAATATTTAATTAACTATTGAAAATATTAACACAGAACATTCAAATTTTGCTTTTTGTGTTAACCTTAAACATTTACATTGAGACAATTCTAAATTTACAATGTATTTTAAGATTTACCTGTGTGTATTCTCCATTTGAGAATTCGTTGGTTGGACTGTGGAGACCTTTCGGACTGAAATAGGAAATATACAGTAAATATTGTATAAATATACATTAGACATATATATGTACATGTATACAGTACAATGTACCGTTACATACTACATTGTACTGGTAACACAGAATGGTTTAACAGAGGTACACTGTAATATACATCACTTAACTATTCAAAATAATACTTACAGTAAACCACAATACTGTCCTGATGTGTCTACCAACATTGATTTCTGATCTACACAAAAAACAATGAAGCCAAGGGAAAGCTGATGTGTATATTTAAAAGCAAGTGTGGACACAGTATTTTGCTTGACACAGTAAATTGCTCATTGCTGAGCACAATAATGTGTTGGATACAGTAATATGCTGGAAACAGAAATTAGCTGCAGCCACTGTATTTTGGACGTTTGACTTGGTTTACTATTTCAAATGTTTAATATGCCTTCCAAATGCATGTACCGGTAGGCAAAATTTTGGAATTTGGGCCCATTTCCCATATAATATAGCAATAAGCCAATAACTTCAAAAGATGATCATTTTGTAAAAAACTGCATAAAAATTGAATGAAAAATAAGAAAGTTCAAATTTTGGAATTTGGCTTTAGTTGGCTCCTTTCTGTTGAGTTTATCCCTGAAACCAAATCCTATGACATACTACCGGATGCTATCGGCTCAATAAATTAAAACAGAAACCATTATGCCAAAAGACGGATGACAGCGTCATAACATAAATATGAGGACAAAATTTTGCCATATAAAAAGTTTATAAGGGACTGCATTCTTGACAATCAAACTATATTTCCCAAAAATAATTTGTGTTATTGGAAATTGATTGGAGTATTGGTAATAAAAAACTTTCACCACTTCAGATAAGAAACAAATGATCTAGTTAAGTGAGAAGGAGGAATGAACAGCTAGACAGATAGGACATAAACATTTTTTCAGAAAAGGGGATATATAATAAAATCCAGAGGCTCTCAAGAGCCTGTATCGTTCACCTGGTTATAAAAATAACCAATTGGTCCTATGTAAAAACTATGTCCTGCGGAGGCGGCCATCTTGCATTTCAGATCGGCATAAAAAACCCTAAGTTTTTAGAGGACCTTCAAATGATTATTCCTGGACAGTTTGGTTTCAATTGTCCAAGTGGTTTCAGAGAAGAAGCATCTTGAAACATTTTTCCCATAGGGTCCAATGTTAAACTAAGTCCTGCCGTAGCCGCCATTTTGAATTTCATATCGGAACAAAAAACCTAAATTTTGTAGAATCCAATGAACATTCATGTACAGTTTGGCTTTAATCACATTTGTAGTTTCTGAGAAGGCATTTGAACATTTTCCCATAGGGTCCAATGTTAATCTATGTCCTACGGTGGCGGCCATCTTGGATTTCCAATCGGCATAAAAAACAGAAACTTTGTAGAGGACCTTTCAATGATCATTCCTGGGCAGTTTCGTTTCAATTGTCCAAGTGGTTTCAGAGAAGAAGCGTTTTGAGACACTTTTCCCATAGGGTCCAATGTTAAACTAAGTCCTGCTGTAGCTGCCATCTTCCATTTTATATCGGAACAAAATACCTAAACTTTGTAGAAGACCATCCAATGAACATTACTGTCTAGTTTGGATTCAGTCTGACTTGTAGTTTCTGAGAAGAAGGCATTTGAACATTTTCCCATAGGGTACAATGTTAATCTATGTCCTGCGGTGGCGGCCATCTTGGATTTCCGATCGGCATAAAAAACATGAACTTTGTAGAGGACCATCCAATGAACATTCCTGTCTAGTTTGGATTCAGTCTGATATGTAGTTTCTGAGAAAAAGGCATTTGAACATTTTCCCATATGGTCCAATGTTAATCTATGTCCTGCGGTGGTGGCCATCTTGGATTTCCGATCGGCATAATAAACAGAAACTTTGTAGAGGACCTTCCAATGATCATTCCTGGGCAGTTTGGTTTCAATTGTCCTAGTGGTTTCAGAGAAGAAGCGTTTTGAAACATTTTTCCCATAGGGTCCAATGTTAAACTAAGTCCTGCCGTAGCCGCCATTTTGAATTTCATATCGGAACAAAAAACCTAAATTTTGTAGAATCCAATGAACATTCATGTACAGTTTGGCTTTAATCATATTTGTAGTTTCTGAGAAGAAGGCATTTGAACATTTTCCCATAGACTTCAATGTTAATCTATGTCCTGCGGTGGCGGCCATCTTGGATTTCCGACTGGAACGAAAAACAGAAACTTTGTATAGGACCATCCAAGGAACATTCCTTCTAAGTTTGGTTCCAATTGGCCAAGTGGTTTCGGAGAAGAAGCTTGAAATGTTAAAAGTTTACAGACGACAGACGACGGACGCCAAGTGATGACAATAGTTCACATGGACCTTCAGTCCAGGTGAACTAATAATATGTTAAATGACTGTTTGAGTGAAATGAGCTATATATTTGAATGTATATTTTATATACAATACATCTGCTGTTAAAGATATGGAACCAACCAGATATTTTGCTATCGGGGATACTGCAGCAGTTTTTAGTAATTACCTTCCCCTGGCTGATGACTCTTTACTGTTAGGTCTCGATGATGATCTGGATTCTCTTTGTGCTTCTATTAATAATTTTTCCAAATTACCATTATATATAGACTGTGCTTCTACTGGGGGTGTCACTCCACCACCTAATTCTACCCAATCTACAATATACAGAAAATATACAATGCCAATATAGGAACATCCCATTGATGAAATGAACACAGACTAAAAGGTAAGCTACCAGTCTGGTTATTAACTTGAACAAAACCTAATTTTATAGGTCACCATTCAGCAGTTTGTTTTTTGCCTGGTTTCATACATAAGATAGCAGAGAGTGGACATTCACATGATCTGTGTCACATGCACCTCTATACAAAGTCCCATAACTCTAATACAACAATAGTGGTTGTTGTTAATGCAAAGCATGCAATTTTTTATTAGCTATATCACAGTGAAAACAAATTACATTCAATGAGATGATAATCATGTCCGCTTTGAATAAGATGGTTTGACATGTCGCTCCAATCGAACACATTCTCTGGATTCCAAGTCGACCAGTCCTTGCTCTTTCTACTTAATGTTGCATGCTTATTAGAGAAGCAACCAACACCAATTTCATATTCACTAGTTTGACTAGCTGCGGAACCGTAGCCCTTATAGTCCTTGGCCAGTTTTCTGATATTTGCTGCCCATAGGGCTACGGATTTCACCCTATCAAAAACTTTCGATACTGTGCAGTGAAAAAGTTGCGCTGCTTTTTTGCAAATTTTTGTCATGAAATCGTGTGCGAGAATGGTCAAACATATATATTTCGCTTCGTTAGATATTTATCTACATTCTTCTATACTTACTTACCTATTAATATTCCTTTCCAGCTTGTTATCATAACAAATGTCTCGATATTAACTGATCCCGCCTACTTCGTTCCGCCATTGTGGTAATATCGAGACATTTGTTATGATAACGAGCTGGAAATGAATATTAATAGGCAAGTAAGTATGGAAGAATTTAGATAAATATCTAACGAAGCGAAATATATATGTTTGACCGTTCTCGCACACGATTTCATGACAAAAATTTGCAAAAAAGCGGCGCAACTTTTTCACTGTGCAGTTTCGAAAGTTTTTGATAGGGTGAAATCTGTAGCCCTATGGTCCGCAAATATCAGAAAACTGGCCAAGGACCATAAGGGCTACGATTCCGCAGCTATAGTTTGACATGACCAGGACTCAAACCCATGATCTACCGCACTAACCATTGCATCACCGATGTGATTTCTTTATTAAATGCCAGGATGTGTGAATAAGAGAATATCATATATATTGGGGGAATTTTGTGTGATTATTGTTGCCGGCCCTTGTGTGAAAAATACCATGTTCACCACAAATGGGACAATAAAGGGAAATATCTGCGTAATGCATATCGCGCTGCAGATCAACAGTATAGAAGTAGAACTGCTATCAAACGTATTAACTGTTTAAAAATATAGTCGGAAATGTGAAATTCAATGGCCTAATAATCATGATATTTCGGTTTTATTTTATTAATGGACAGACGACAAATAAAAGTTAGAATAGGACAAAAAGATTTCATTTAACTATCTTCTCATGCCGATGGTGGTCTTTTTTTGACGACGTGCCCTCGCACAGGGTTCAACTTCAAACATCATTTTGCCATGGTTCTTCAATCAATTATTCTTAATTTCAGATTACTTCAAATACGCCATTCTGAACAACTGATATACCTTCGATTCTCTGTGTCGAAGACATGTTTCCTCTGTGACAATAAATGAGATGAGTGATAAATTTCTTCAACGCAATGAGCTTTGTTGATGTTTTGGTTTGCTTTATTTACGTTTGCGTCATTGGTCACGTGATTTAAACTCTTCCGAATGAAGACTGTTAACTCCGTTGTTCTCTTCGTGTAGTTTTGTTATATTTTGTAAGTGTAGTAAGGGAAATAACTTTAAATAATATTGCCCGAATATAATGGAAGAGTCCAAATGGATACTTTCACTTTGACAACATGGTTCTTTCATTCTAAAACAAAGACTCAAGTTATTTTAAAACACAAACCAAAAAGCATATTTCGATTTATACAAAATTAACTCCATTAATAGGTCAAATGAAAATATTATATAAATACATCAAATAAGTGCAAAACACACAAGTGGAATCGTCCAATTATAGATTTCAACAACAGTCAACACATGTGTAAATGTGACAACAAATTTGATACCTGGAAACGGAACAGGGCTTTGGGATTTAAAATATTATGGCATTCTAACGTAATTTAAAATACCCCAAAGTCAAAATGGGGAGATCGTCATGTTTTGTCAAAATAGCTCTTATTGGCTTATCCATTACATTCGTCTCTGTTTGGAAGAATAACTTGAAGGTTGGCAGTGAATGGGAAAGTAGCCATCGTAAGTATAACACACGATTTTAAAAGGTGCACTCGATATAATATATTCTGTTTACCATATCATTTGGTAATTAAACTAATCAAATGTTAAATTCTTTACTTTTTTTTTAACATGCGACTACATGTATATATATGATCTATTTCCGTGATAAAAAAAAATAATAGAAAATTTGTTTATTTTTAAAAACAAATACCGGTACAAAAAAACACACACCCTGACACAGACGGACAAAGAGACAGTCTGACTTTTGTAATGTTTACTTGTCAAGGACCAATTATTTCAAGTATCAAAAATAGTCAAATTTAATATCGCAAAAGAGACAAGTGGCAAGAGAGCACACACAAATATTTGGACCAATTTTTTATGAAGACAACAGTGACAAGTTGAGAGCTAGATAGCAAAATTATATGTTTGCATCTTTGGATATTCCAAAGAAATCAAATAAAATTGCAATAGAACCCATAATTATATATATAAAAATCAAGAGGTCACATGGATATCAAATCTAAATACATAGAAAATGGACATATGTTGAAAGTAAAACTTTATCTCAAAACATGAGGAACATTTTAAAATTATTTTACCAAATATTATCAGTGAATTAAAACATGTATCCTGAATGTGCAGAAGGCCTCTCTGCATTTTTGCATAGCTTGAAGTTAGAAAAAAAACTAGCAAATGGTTGTAGTGTAAATCACTGAATAATAATGATACCATAATATTTTGCTAGACCTTTTGGCTTTTCTTTTAACTTTTCTTTTAACTTCATTGCTGATTTAGACCTCGTTTTCCTGATCTGATCAGATGGCGATAATTGGTACTTTCTCCTCCCAATTAAGCAACAAAAATTATGTGTGTACATTAAAAAATTTAAAATATTTCCATCGAAGGTTATGAAAGAACTGGATATTTATTTAAAAGGGCTTACTGAGCAACATAGCAATAATCTGATGAAAACAAGAAAAATGGTAATAATTGGTTCTTAATGACCAGTATAGTCCTAACAATCAGTACTCTCCGAGGAATGTTGTCATAATTTTCTAACTTTCCTCATCCACTAAGGGGTTATAGATCTTTAATTACACATTTCACAGTATTTCATCTATGCTTAGGCGACCAGTTTTATCGTTGGAGGAAGCCAGAGTACACAAATCCAATGGCTGTTTTTTTAAATTCAAACTCAAAATTTCAGCTATGATGGGCACTAATTAATAAGGTAGATGTAATTCCAACTACCAGATACATTGTATTATCACAGCCATAATGGCTCCTCATCTAAGGGGGGAAAAACAAATTAAAATCCAAATAAAAGAAAAGGGCATGAATATCTTGAATGTACACAAGTCATAAGTTTAATAATTCACCAATCAAGGGCCCACAGGGGGCATATACAATATGAGCATTTATTACATTTTGTTTTATAACATAACAAGCAGTGAGAAAAAGAAAACAGTTTACGAAAAAAACCCCCAAAAAAACCCCAACAGCTCTAACATTTTCGCCACTAGTTTAGAGCCATAGTCTTACATGTAAGTGTGTATTGATCCCTCTAACAATTGAGGAGGAAATAAAATGTATCTTAAAAAAAAAAGAAATAGTATGACTACTTGAAGCACCAAGGGTCGTCAATGCCATTAGGATGAACTTATGGGCCACACCAATTTTGTGACTATAGTAACAGTATCAAAAAGACTAAAATAAAAATATCGATTAAAATATATTAATAAGTCATTCATTTCATAGGGTGGTCATCAAGCAGGGAGAACCATTTAGGGACGATGCCAGTTAACAGACCTGTGACCCAATATAATCACAAATCTGAAAATCTTGTGCTCTCTGCAGGATGGCCAGCCCGTGGATTCATTATATGCTATAATTCAAATTATTGTAAGAATTTAAAAAACAAAAATAAGGTAAAATATTCACCTCGTGGGGTGGTCATCAAGCAGGGAGCACCAAGTGACGGTGCCAGTTAACAGACTTGTTACTCAAATCGCAAATCTGTAAGTCTTGTGCCCTCTGCAGAATGACCATCAGATTATTTGTAAAAATGTTGATAGATCACACATATTTATAAACTGCCTGTCATATTCTGCTTTTATATTTGCCACAACTTGGCATAAATATAAACTCTAATACTAATAGTAATAGGGAGATTCTTCATAAACATGTACAACAAAATAAATGATGTTGTGTTGGGAATCAATGAAATCAGGAAGTTATGTTTTATGTCTAGTATTAAAAATTGATAATGTCTATTGAATAAATCTCCATTGTCTCTTTAAAACAATTTGGCAATAGAATATTAATTCTTCTTGACACAATTTCCTGGACTGAAATTATTGTACATTTTTAGCAGCCCTCCATTTGGCCTCAACATTACAGCTTTTGGGATTATTCTAAATGTAATTAGAGAAGCAGAAATCATGAAATGTCCATGATGAAATCTACTAATTAGTTTCCAGGTAGTTTTGGAAGTAATTATACATGTGTATACAAAACACTGTACATGTACCAAAAAATGAATACTATCCAAAATGTATACAGTATAGGTCTGTCCATGTCTGTATATAACATACATTTTTGTATATGACAACAATATTTTCTTTTTGTCATAAACCTTTTAAGGCTTCATTCAGCTACCTTTATTTTGTTGTATCTATCCAATTTTGAAAATGTGGGTAGGGACAGGGAAAACATATATATTTTTATATGACTTTTGTACAATATTATCAGTAATAATAAACTATTGGTGCTATTAAATGACAAATGTCATCTGATTTTATGCTGTAGTTAAAAAATTAATATACATAAAAATTCTATGAATTGTGTTTTCCCAATCCTACATGTAGTTATTATAGTTAAATCATTTGAAACCTTCCAAGTAACACCATATAATTTTTGATGTCAATAAAACGCTATAATTAAATCTATAGATCTGATCCCACACATCTTTATTACAGTATATACCTGGCAGTATAGTGCCATGCAGATATACAATGTATATATGTATGACATAAATTAAAAAGGGGCCATCGTGGTCATGATCTTATGGTAGTTGGATTTATAACTACCTATATATGCAATCAATATGTCTATCACCATGAACGTTGCGAGTTCGAACCCCGCTCAGGCGAGGTGTACTCGATACAATATTATAAATTTGTCAGTGATTTGCGGCATGTGGGTGGTTTCCTCCACCAATAAAACTGACGACCACAATATACTAGTAACTGAAATATTGTTTAAAGTGGCATTAAACACCATAAACCTTAATAAAACTGATAATATTTCAGCTTGTCAGAAAAATAGTGATAAAATTTTGTATTTTTGTGTGTATGGTGGGTAGGGGGTGGAAAGAAAATAATAGTGACTTGTATGATATTCCTAATAGCAAAAATTGATTCTTACAATATAGAACTTTGCACTAAATTGGCCTCATTTTCAGCCAATTCCTATAGAAGTCTAAACAAACAGATATTTTTGTTTTCATCCCTGGAAGATATGTTTTTCAGCTCAAAAAGGTACGCATGGAAAGTTTGAAGTAGCAATAATGTATGGTAGGAAAATGGAATATTAGATCATTTACAGTATGGGTAATTAAATGATGCTAAAAAAAAAGGAGAATTTCACTGTATTCATGTCATTGGAAAATTTGTTTGCTTTCATGATGTCATTTATGGGTCAGTTCAGCATCCTGTTTTGTGGAGGTTGTTGTGAGACATGGAACAAATAATGTAATTTTATACAACTTTATAATTGAGTTTGATGTTATTTTGCTGTTGTATGGAGTTGTTTTAGTATGTACATTGTATCTGTAGGATTCCCCGGAAAATGTTTACAAAACTGTAACAGTTTATGTTTTATAAACTACAATTATAAAAAAAAATTCCACTCTCTGGGTAATAGGCAGATCATTATTGAAAAAACTATTTTTGTTCTCAATGGTCAGGAACTATAGCTTAAAGCTATTTAAACAAAATAGGACAATATTTATTTAAGAATTATTAAATTTCTTTTTCTGAATTTTATCCTTAGTTTTTGTCGAACTTGTCAAATCCATATGTCAGATTTAATTTAGCAAAGAAATACTACGTGGTATTCATAAATATAAGACAATGCCAGTAAATCAAAAATATTTCCCGGAACAAAGTCTGTCCTGTACAAACAATATAATGTCACAGGTAAATAATGACATCACAGGTAAACATTAGTTTATACTATGTAGGAATAAATTCTTTTGTAGTATAGTGAAACCTGTCAAGATCCGTTGTCTCAAGCCACAGGGTTTTAGTCCACATTTTCTCCTCTAATGATGAGAGAGAGAAACGTTGGGAAAATTACCCTGTGGATACTGAGGATGGTCAAAACCTGTAATAATTGATCAAATTATGAAATGTTTGTCAATTTAATTATATCAGAGAACAGCTATATATTAAAAATCAAAGGCAGAATGTTGTTTCCTAACTAGAGTGTTTGTTTTTAATTGGACATATCATTGACTTGTGCTTTATACAACTTAGCAGTATAAGGTGGAATCTTTATAAAAGAAATATCTACAAAAAGTATTTCTGTCATAAATTCATGGTTCAAAAGTATTTCCACTCTAAGATATTTTCCTATATATTTCATATAATATCCACTTATTTTCAAAACATTCTCCTGAAGTCATTTCTTATCCGATTTTCTTATGTAAATTCTTAACCTCACAAGTTTCTATGGTTGTATAGTAAGATTTGGTGAAAAAAAATGTTTTAATGTTTTAAGGAAAAGTAGAAATGAAATTATAAAAAGGATAAACTTTATTTCTGCTTTTGATGCTAAAAGTTTCGTGAATTTTTAACATTCATTTTTGTTTACGTTTTCTTCCTATACATTGTAGTAAACAGAAAGGTGTACATGATAGATCACACTCTTCATCATGGTGTACATTTTTGTACCTTATCATGTATCTCAAAATATCTGTGAAATGAAAATTTTATTTTTTTTGTCAGCCATCTTGACAGTACATAAGGTAATGCCAGCCCTTCCAGGGCACCTGGTTTCACTCCTGTTTATTGTGAAAGTTTGTGTTGACCGACTGTTCTTCTTTATACTTCTACTTTTACTTGTATCCTTGCAGTCTTCATGCTAACCCACTTGCCTGAAGCCGGGACAAGTAAAACTGAATTTTGACAAGTGAAAATTATGAAAGAATTTTGAATAAATATAATTTTTTTCTAAATTTGGCTTTCGGGCAAGTAGGTAAAAAAATTAAGACAAAGACTGCCTACTGTCCTTTATGTATTATTCTTTACTAAGAACTTGACCTAATACTTGTATCCATCTGTCCTTTATGTATGACTTTTTACTAAGAACTTGACCATACTTGTATCCATCTGTCCTTTATGTATGACTTTTTACTAAGAACTTGACCTAATACTTGTATCCACCTGTCATTTATGTATGACTTTTTACTAAGAACTTGACCTAATACTTGTATCCATCTGTCCTTTATGTATGACTTTTTACTAAGAACTTGACCTAATACTTGTATCCATCTGTCCTTTATGTATGACTTTTTACTAAGAACTTGACCTAATACTTGTATCCATCTGTCCTTTATGTATGACTTTTTACTAAGAACTTGACCATACTTGTATCCATCTGTCGTTTATGTATGACTTTTTACTAAGAACTTGAAGTTTGTTTTAATATAGATTTGTTTTTTTAATAGCTTATTACATTTTTGTACTTGTATATTCAAGTACATTCAGTAAGTTTGTTATCTTAAAATAACCCATTATCCAAATGTGAGGGGAAAAAAAAAAAGAAAAGAAAAACTGTTGAAAGAAATGTCATATATAGAACTCCATTTTTTTTCTTCAATGAATTAACCACAGCTGTCTAGTACAATGTATGGATGATTTAGTGATTGACAGATATTGATATGAATTTCTGATGTTACTGATATGTTTCTCATAATTTATAGACATGGTAATGTATTCTGTGTGACTGTACTAATATGTCTTACGCTTTAACAAATGAAATTCTTGTATTCAAAATAAATAAACATTTCAAGAATTGTTAGTTTTTATACCACTATTAAATTTTTGTGGCAGTAATGTCATGTTATGACTAATCGTCTCTCTGTAGGTACAAACAATATAGTTTCTGTTAGCTGTGGAAACGTAGCTCTTATGGCCCTTGGCCAGTTTTCTAATTATTTACAGTTATGGTCTGCAAATAATCAGAAAACTGACCAAGGACCATAAGAGCTACGTTTCCACAGCTAAGTTTCTGTGCAATAACTTTTGTTCTAGTTGAACGATCCATCTGAATTTTTACCAATGATTCATGATCATGGCACAGAATAAGGATGGGATTGTTATGGGTGATTGTAACACTGGTTACCTGTTTCCATTCTGGTAGCCTCAGTTATTAATGACAGTACTAAGAAGGGTGTTTTTGATTTTTTGTGTGTGGAGCATTTATTGTTCATCTGCTTTTTATGAGTTTTTTGTAATGGATATTTGAGGAAAATCCCTGTCAGAAAAATGCATTGTTATGTAACTAATATATTGGACATAAAAGGGGGAATTTAAAATTTGAGCATTTTTATTTTCATGCAATTTTTTTTAAAGTTTTTTATACAATCAAATGACTGTTAAAATTTTGCATATTTGATAAATTATATGAATGATCTCTCTTTAATATGGTGGAACTGATTGATTGATCTTTGATGTAAAGCAGATGTTAATTCATAGAATCAACAAATTAGAGAATCAGATTAATTTCCTAAGTAGTAAAATATAAGATCTTCTCACAATATTGTGGGAAAAATCATCCAGATTTTTATTGTCACAACATGTAATGATTAGTATAAATATACATGTTATACATAGTAAGTTGAAAGTCAAATGTATACTACATTGTAAATAATCAACAACAACAACATAAATGGATTACCAGTAAATCATGAGAATTTTTACCATGTTTAAATTTTAAAGGGAATTTGTATCTTATTTTCTGTCTCAATATTAAATATTGTTTCAAGTTAATCTATTTGAAATAAATTTGTCACTTTTAAATGTTAACTATATTTCTATATTACATAATTTTTTCCTTCAAGATAGTTAATCATTATTAATTTAAGACCTATGAGAGAGGAATTTCAGTTAATGAATATTCATATTTTATATAAATAGTTTTTAGAGAAAATTTGGTCATTAAAGGAATATATATATATATATGTGGTCTGTTTATTTCTGTATTGCTGTTGCCGTTCCTGTTAATTGTGATGGTTGTCTACTTGCAGGAGACTTTAGATAACTGCTTCAGGCAGAAATAATATAACACAAAGAAACTATCTACGTGTATTCTTAACTATATATAATCAGGACAGACACAACATCCGGAGTGTATAATTAATATGTGCGCGTGTGTTGCACGTGAGGATCATTATAAATTCTAGAATAGATTTAAACAAATGAATTCATCAACAGTTCCAGCTATCAGCAGAAGGCAGTTGGGATCCCGTAATCTGTTTGACCCAATCCGATTCATATTTTTGAACATGGACATGGATTTCAATCAGCATATGTCCAGGTTTTTTTTGTGCTCAATGATATGAGATGATCGTTAGCTGTACCTATCATTAGAGGTCATTGTTAGTATTGTTGATATTGGTAGAATTATTGACCGTCACTGTTTACACTTTCTTTTCATAATGTAATTGGTTTCAGTGCAAATGAATCAAGTATGCCTGTTTGGATAAAACAAACAAATCAATATTATTGCATGCATGTTTTTCCCCATGATAATGTGTTCTCCTTATTTATATAGTTTTGAAAAATGCATTACAGCGCTGTCATGTGTGGTCCTATATTTCTCATACTGTAAAATACAAAAGACAATTAGTAGGTTAGGGATTATGGGTTAAATGCCACTTTCAACAATAAAACAGTGGGAAATGTTGTACTTTGATGGTATGACATATAAAAATGTACATGTTGATTATTTAACTTTTCGGAAAAATCATTAAATATCACATGAGCATTCCATTGTAACAGTTTTTGATATCATTCAAATATTTATTTCTTTAAACTCAGTTTACCAAAATTTTGATAGATTTCTGAATGACGTCTTGCAAGCGTACTTTTCAGTTTGAAATTAGTTAGCAGAGATACTTGCATCTCATCTAGATGAGCCTGGACTCATCTTTGTGTTTTAGACTCACCATCTAGGTGAGCCTGGACTCATGATTTGTGTTTTAGACTCACCATCTAGGTGAGCATGGATTCATCATTTGTGTTTTAGACTCACCATCTAGGTGAGCCTGGACTCATCATTTGTTTTAGACTCACCATCTAGGTGAGCATGGACTCATCATTTGTGTTTTAGACTCGCCATCTAGGTGAGCCTGGACTCATCATTTGTGTTTTAGACTCACCATCTAGGTGAG
>MJUT01049866.1:84857-115992 GCA_002080005.1 Gigantidas platifrons | reverse complement strand
TTGAGAACAGCCACAACCCTGCACTTGAACGGCACCCTTTACTTCTGTTGAGAACAGCCACAACCCTGCACTTGAACGGCACCCTTTACTTCTATTGAGAACAGCCACAACCCTGCACTTGAACGGCACCCTTTACTTCTGTTGATAAATGCTACATCTGGGAATTTTTGTTGTTTTGATGTTATTTGGTTAAAATAGAATTTGATTTCCCAGATGCAGGAATATCAACAAGTAAACAAAATATGGTTGAAGTATTCTTACAAATACGGTTATCATTGTGCCTGACATCACATTATGAGGTTATAAATACAGACAAAAAGACGACCATAGGGCTCCCATCAGGTAAAAATAAAGAAAACTAGACTGTTTCAAAAAGATTAAAGTGAGCTGACTAATTGGATTGACTGTATAATATATGTTTCAGAAAATGACATCTAGATGTTGAAATTTGAAGGATTGTAAATATTAAACACTCTATCACACACAAGTCCACAGCAATATTAAATAAGTGTATACATCTTAAATCATTGTGAAGTCTATTACCATACTACACGACAAACAGTAACTGATAATTATATAACAATTAGTAAGAAAGAATATGGATGTAAAATGAACAATGAGAGACTACAATTTCACACTTAGACACAAATTATAGTCTGGCATTATGTACAAAGATATAGGAAAAAAACTGTGACCTGGAATATGATGGTTTGCTCAATAATTGATCTTCAGAGAATAAGCCAGTAAGCTTCATAGTCTGTACAAGGGATGAAATCTTGCATTAGCTATAAGCGTCATAATACTTTTATCTCCTATAAATTTCCATATCTCTCAGAGATTATATCAGATCTAGAAGTAGAAGATTATGATCAACTTTTATGATATGTTTAGTATCAACCAATCAGATGTTATAAAAATGTTTTCTACCATTACACGACCATTTTGGAATGATTGGATAGTGGCAACTTGTCCTGTTAAATATCATAAAATTATGCGAGACTTCTCCATCACTGACCAGATGTTATTGAACGGCTTTTGTTCAATGAATACATGCGTTAGTTACAGGATAAATAGTCAGTTACTATCACAAGGCAATCTAAGGATGGAGTTTAACCAACCTATCAAAACTGTGTACATGACAAGAGCTGTTGTCTGATTCTGTCTCTCTTACAGCAGTCAAAGATGAATGAGAGTACAAGTTAAAACAAAAAGGTTGAAAAAGGTTACATGACATGACCTCAAACTGAATGTTGCTAGATGTTAGTGTATTGCCAAAGAAAAAAATGTACAACAAGCATCTAACTTTAATTAGGTTGTTGTAAAGGAAAATTAAGGGTTGTTCAAAAACTAGTGACATTTAAACTAAGGTAAAACCTCATCCTCAGTTCTGAGTGCAAACCAAAACCCATATCATTGGTGACCCACGGCTGATCACACTCTGATTACTCTCCACTCAATACCTGCAGGTCAACTTGTAGAGAAATTCTTGTTTGGTTGAAAAAAGCCAATAAATAATTACCAAACAAAATTATTGTTTATTATGGTTAATTTCCTTCTTTGAGATGAAAAGATTATACAGAAAAATGAGGGATCCCATAATATGAAAGGATTTCCTTTCTTAATTTAGATACTTTTAAAATCTGTGACTTGATTGGCTATAAAACAGTCATTGGGACTTATCAAAGTGTTTTAAAATAATCACATGACTATAATATTAGGATTTCTCTGCCGTTGGCTGACGGATGACTCAGTGAAGATTAATCGAAGCGTGATCAGCTGTGGGTCACAGACAATGCAAAACCCACTGATGATACAAAAGTACAAACTGTGGTCTGTATTGACAGTTGATTATAGACCACTAAAGCATCACAACTCTCTACCCATGTTTTTGTATTTGACAGCAGTAGATTTAATGTGAAGGTTTGTAATTGTCTTGTCACCATGGGGATGGACTCTAATGATAGGAAAAATATCAGACAGTATGTCTTATTCCTATTTGTAAAATGTGTGTGCCACTGTCTGTAAGGTTATAGAGACAGATAGTTGTTTTTACTAAATTGATTAGAAAAACAAGTATAATGGAAATCAGGTTGTTGTACCTTGCTGGAAGATTGCTCTATGTACATGTACTACTATAGACTCGCACCAGCTGATGATATTGGTAAATTTCATTACTGCAAACCTGTCCCAGCATGTTAATATAGAGCATACATTTACTATGTAGATACTGGTCAGCTCTAAATTTGTAAGCTTGATGAGATCATCATGTCTTTCCCCTACTTTTTGAAGGAGTTGATTTCCCCTTTTTTAGCCAAGTTGCGACGAAGTTGAACTCAGCTTATAATATGATGAATGTTGTCAGAGCATCCGGGCGTCAACTTTTTCGTTTTCGCACAATATCTTAAGAATGAAATGTCTGATCTAAATGAAACTTGGTACACACATGCCTGGTGGTGAGAGGAGGAAGTCTATTGATATCGAGGATCATATGACAAAGGTCAAGGTCACAACTTCTAAAAATAGGACAAAAATTTGATACTTTTTTCGTTTCTGCACGATATCTTAAGAACAAAATGTAGGATCTAAATGAAACTTGGTACACATATGCCTGATGGTGAGAGGAGGAAGCCTATTGATATTGAGGTTTGTAGGACAAAGGTCAAGGTCACAACTTCTAAAAATAGAACAAAAATTTGATAAGAACGAAATGTTGGATCTAAATGAAACTTGGTACACACATGTCTGATGGTGAGAGGAGGAAGCCTATTGATATTGAGGTTTGTAGGGCAAAGGTCAATGTCACAACTTCTAAAAATACATAAAAAATTAGATCGATTTTTTGTTTCCACACAATATCTTAAGAACAAAATGTCGGATCTAAATGAATCTTGGTACACACACGCCTGATGGTGAGAGGAGGAAGCCTATTTATATTGAGGTTTGTAGGTCAAAGGTCAAGGTCACAACTTCTAAAAATAGAACAAAAATTTTATACTTGTCTTGTTTCTGCACAATATCTCAAGTACAAGAAACTAAGTACACACATGCCTCATGCTGAGAGGAACAAGTCTCATGAACTTGAGATTTGTGGGTCAAAGGTCAAGATCACAATTTCTAAAATTAGAACAGTAATTTGATACCATACTTTTTAACCAGAACATTGTCTGATGGTTCATAACTAAGGTTCAGAATTATATAACTAGGCATTGTCCATCCATATGTTCGCAACTCGGCTTTTACACCTTTGGTGCGTTACTGATTTTTCATACTTAGACTATAACATGAAAACATGTAATTATAATTCCTGCAATATTTTTAATTGGTTGATTGATTGATTCGTGTACCATGTTTAACGCTAACTTTAGCAGTATATCAGCAATATCGTGGTGTGTATTTTTAATTGGAATTCCTCAAAACTTTGCATGCTTGCTTATTACTATATGGAGATTTGTACATCATAACAGGTGTTTTTTTTACGTTGACTATTTCATCAAATAGTTTTATGTGCATGTCCTCCTTTTTTTATGTTGAAATTTCTTAAAATTTATTTAAAGGAATACATTTAATAAATGTCAGTATCACCAAATTACCCAATAAAAGTATATTTTAAAATGTTATCTATACTTTTATTTTGATATGATCAATCTAAGGCATTTTTGAGGTAATTAAAACATCAAATTGTTCTTTTTTCAATAATTAATTTCACAACAGCTTTAAATAAAATCACAAGGTGTGAAAATATTTTCACCTGTCACAGATCACAGGTGTTATATAATCAATCAACAAATCATTACTAGTACCAGGTAAAATAATTACGTACCTGTACATGTCAAATTAAACTCCAATCGTGCTTCTTCTGCCTAGTACACTGTTAACCATGATCAAATGCTGCATTTATCGATGACATTTTTAATGTCTGTCTTTGCCCTACACCTAATTAATGTCTCTTCTTTCATCTGTTGGCATGTAGAGACCATCCTCCAGACATTTTTGGGGTTTTAGCTAAGTATGAAATGTCATAAGTCAATTTGTATGTCATTCACTGATTGGCTCAAAGTCTCAATATTAGATAAATGAACTCCCAATTACATTTATCAAGATTTTCAGTCACCTACACATTGACCTTGAGTTTTACCCAGCATTAGTTCTATATAACTGTCTAGGCTTTCCTCTCCAAATAAGACTGGTTGTCAGTGATTTGTGACAGGTCTGTGATTTTCTCCAGGTACCCTGGATTCCTCCACCAATAAAACTGACTGCAACAATATAGCTGAAATATTGTTGAAAGTGGTGTTGACCACCATAACCCTAACCCTAACCCTAACTCTAACCAAACAATTCTGGTACTTATGATATACTAGTAGCTGAAAGATTGCTGAAAATAACAATGATAACCAAAAACCAGATCCCCATCTAATGTTTTTATTGTTACCTATCAATTATCAGTTGTGTTTTTGTAATAAATATGAAGTATTTAACCATGTCTTGTACATTACAGGTTGTTCATTTGAATTGGTGGCCTTTATTTAGAGATTGTGCCTTCTACACACTAAGTGTTATAGCATTAGCATATGTGATATTTGATGAAAATGTTTATTGGTAAGTGTATGAAGACGCAATATTTATAAGACATAATGTATTAGAAAATGTTTCCATGGGTGTAGTGACATTGCATCAGTTTGTATTTTATCTGAGCTACAAGCCTACATGATAGTTAAGTTTACAGAAACTGTAGTCCCCCTCTTATGAGACCTTCCCTTCTGTAATAAAAAAGTGGCCGTGTAAGAGAGGTGGCCTCTCTTGATGTGGACAGTGGAGTTACTATCTCAGTACATCTGAAATCTGGCCTGATAAGAGGGGGTGGCTTTTGGTAGGGGCGACCTTATAAAAGAGGAACTACTGTACTGTGGCTTACTACAGCAAACAGATGCATGATATAGTTGAATCCTTTCATTCATATGTCATGATGTAAGGAAATTTCATATTAAATCTTACATCTGCATGTTTTCCATTCAATAACTGAGTACTGGTGACAGTTGCCAGGGCTCACCCAACATAGCTGCCCAGTATGTCCCTACCCATCTCTCACCCGACATAGCTGTCCAGTGTGTCCCTACCCATCTCTCACCCAACATAGCTGCCCAGTGTGTCCCTACCCATCTCTCACCCAACATAGCTGCCCAGTGTGTCCCTACCCATTTCTCACCCAACATAGCTGCCCAGTGTGTCCCTACCCATCTCTCACCCAACATAGCTGCCCAGTATGTCCCTACCCATCTCTCAATTTACATCTGTGGTGTCAAAATGTGGCGGTTTTATAAATACAATTTATGTGCAGATATTTATTTTGGCTGTTTTATGAAAAATAAAATTGTTTACCTATACCAGCAATCAATTTCATGTAACTGTAGATAAATTTACTCTTCGTGCGCGCCGGTTACTTTCCAAACGTAAGGAATTTGACTCTCTTTCACATAAGTATTATTCATCTATCGTTTTGTCCTCATTTGAGTTTGAAGCTTGTTAAACAAGGTTATTAATATTAACGTTTTTTTAATTATTATTTTTATTAATTTTTTTCTTAAAAATAAATTGTGGACAGACTACAATAAGCTAATTATTTTATAACGAGATAATAATTAATTTGATTATGATAGGTATTCCTAATAATCTGATCAGATTGTAATGTTATTTTAATGATAAAACAGATGATTATTGAATGTCATTTTTAATGCCGACACATGTTATTTTTAGCTCACCTGACCCAAAGGGTCATGTGAGGTATTGCCATCACTTGGCGTCCGTCGTCCGTCCGTTAACTATTTCATATTTTAATCTACTCCTCTGAAACAAATGGAACCAAACTTGGCAGAAAACATCTATATAAGGTCCTCTATAAAGTTTCTTCATTCCACCAACAAATATGGCCACCAAGGGCAGTTCTTGTTTCTGATTGGCTAATGTTAAAAAAATCTTCTCCTCTGAAACTGCTTGGCCAAATGGAGCCAAACTTGGTAGGAAGCATCTATGTAAGATCCTCTATAAAACTTCTACATTTTTTTTCCATTCAGCCAACAAACATGGCCGCTGTTACTAAAAATAGAACATATGGTAAAATTGCAGGTTTTTGGGTAATAACTGAAAAACCGTTAATAATATCAAAAATCTGACATGGGGTAAAAATGATCAGCACAGCAAGATCTACCTACCTTGCAATTTTTAAGTAAATCTGATTACCCATCTTGGAGTTATTGCCCTTTTTTCATCAAATTTTTTAAATTTTGATATCTTTCGTCCTTTATTTCAAAAACTATAAGAGATAGATGTTAAGTTTAAATTTCAAAAATGTGCATCATGTCAAGATCTACCTACACTACAATTTTTAAGTAAATGCCATTACCCATTTTGGAGTTATTGCCCTTTTTTCATCAAATTTTTAAAATTTTAATACTTTTCGTCTTATATTTCCAAAACTATAAGAGAGAGATTTTAAGTTTAAATTGCAAAAATGTGCAGCATGTCACGATCTACCTACCCTGCAATATTGAAGTAAATCCCATCACCCATTTTGGATTTATTTCCCTTTTTTCATCAAGTTTTCAAAATTGTAATACTTTTCGTCCTTTATTTCAAAAACTATAAGAGATAGATGTTAAGTTTAAACTGCAAACATGTTCAGCATGGCAAGATCTACCTACCCTGCAATTTTGAAGTATATCCCATTACCCATTTTGGAGTTGTTGCCCTTTTTTCATCAAATTTTTAAAATTTTAATACTGTTCATCTTATATTTCAAAACCTATAAGAGAGAGATATTAAATTTAAATTGCAAAAATGTGCACCATGTCAAGATCTACCTACACTGCAATTTTGAAGTAAATGTCATTACCCATTTTGGAGTTATTGCCCTTTTTCCATCAAATTTTGAAATGTTTTAATACTTTTCATCTTATATTTCAAAAACTACAAGAGATAGATGTTAAGTTTAAATTGCAAAAATGTGCAGCATGTCACGATCTACCTACCCTGCAATTTTGAAGTATATCCCATTACCCATTTTGAAGTTATTGCCCTTTTTTCATCAATTTTTTTGTTTTAATTTTAATACTTTTTGTCTTCTATTTCAAAAACTATAAGAGATAGATGTTAAGTGTAAACTGAAAACATGTTCAGCTTGTCAAGATCTACATGCCCTGCAATTTTGAAGTAAATCTTATTACCCGTCTAGGAGTTATTGCCCTTTTTTCATAATTTTTTAGCTCACCTGGCCCAAAGACATTATCTTTTATGCATAAATATAGAAAACAGTTAAGGTAATGATTATATCCCTTTGAAATTTGCTTCAGTATCATTCTATTGTCAGGTGAGCGATACAGGCTCAGTGGGCTGAGCCTCTAGTTTAATCAATGTTACAATAAAACTAATACCTGTTTATTGCCGAATTTAATACTGTTTTTATTATCAATTATAATGATTTTCTTTTGTTAATCTGTTCATTAGTTTGTAATAAAACGTTAAAGTTGAGTGATGTTTCATCTATAAAGTCTAGTAGATTATAGGTTACGGTATCTTCTAACATTATGAAATATTGACGGTGTTTATATTTGGTGCTTTTGGTCAAATCCGCCAATAGCGCCAAAATAAAACCACAGCCAAATATAGGTGCCATGCAGTATGGAAGGTATATAGAATTTTTATTTTTCATCCAATTTTTATGTGTTTTTTTTTCTTTGAATTGCTGTTGTTGAGTGCTTTGGTGGTATGTGAACTGAGTGCATATATCTCTGAGACAGTTTCTGAGACTAACTCTGCCAAAAAGTGCCAACTTTCTAGATAAGAACTTTTTTATATTCATTCAGTTTTAGTACAGTTTTTTGCACAATGTTCATTTTAATGAGTTCTCTGTGAGTCAATAAATACTATTACCTATTTTATTTCGTAAAAGAAACTAAATGGAACCCAAATTCTGAAATTTCTAATATTTGGAAGGTACATATGTACATGTACAGAATATTTATTTTGCAACAAATTCTGATGTATTCTGGTTAGTATGAATTGATTGTTGAAAGCTTGTGTTAGTATGTCCCCATATTTCCTCTATTTCTTGTAGTTTCTGATATAAACTCAATCAAAAGGGGTCAAAAAGTGCAAAATTTAGCTTTTTCTTGAATTAATTATGACAAGGACTTCATGTGGTGTCTCAGTGGAAGTAGATTACAGTAAAACTGGTCCAGGGGAAAGTCCTCGTCGATTTGCTGCTCTCATATTATGCTGTTCCTGATGTAGCCATTTGTTGTGTTTGTTGTTACGGTTAAAACATATCAGATTCTTTGAATTCTTTATTGCGTGCTATATTTGGCATTTGTAGGTATAAAGATATTAAGATCGGTAATGTAACATTTTGTAAATACAATTTGGATATATTTTAATTTATTTGGTATTTGTCTTTTGGAATGGTATTTTAACATACCGTTATAGAACTAATGTACTTTAAAATGTATATTTAAAAAAGTGGAATTTCTAAGTATTTAATCATACAATATCTAACTTTTTCTTAAGGGTCTAGTATTCTTTATTAACATAATGTTAAAATCCTACAATAATCCATTTAAACACAATTTTAAAGTATATAATCTTCCATTACACTTGTAAATAGAGGTATACTATTGTTATTCATTCTAACCTTTTTAAGGCAGTCATGCTATAACACATATAGATAATACAACAGTATATTGAACTTTCGCATGTAAATGACATGTATATATCATATAGTTATTAATTATTATTTATAATAATAATTAAAAAAAACTTGCTATGCAATTTCCAAAGTGAAGATGCTTTCAGACATTGTCCCGGGGCATTACAGGTGATGCCTCAAGGTATCATTTGCCAAGAAAGGGTTAATGAAAGTTTAATCACCTCTCATCTGCAGGGTTGGGCCACCTCACACTCACTTAGGAGTTATGTTTTATACTTATTAAAGACTTCATAGTGACTGTAAATTAAAGAAACAGTCATTATTGACTGTAAATTAAAGAAACAGTCATTATTGACTAAATTAAAGAAACAGTCATTATTGACTGTAAATTAAAGAAATAGTCATTATTGACTAAATTAAAGAAACAGTCATTATTGACTGTAAATTAAAGAAACAGTCATTATTGACTGTAAATTAAAGAAACAGTCATTATTGCTGTTCCTTTTCATTTGTTTTTTCATCTGACATTTAAATGGATTTTTATCATGTTTAATATACATCCCTATCCTTTCATGTTAAAATTAGATAATAAACTAACAACAAGAATCAAGTATGACTCATATTCCAATGTAGACGTGGAATAAACATAATGTATCAATAAATTTATATGTCTATTAAAAAAATTGTTTTTAACATGTAGTACCTCATTATACTTTCACTCAACCTTTGTGTAAAGTGAATGGCAATTATTTTTAGTTCTCTTGTCCAAATGATGTGAGCTTTTGTAATCACTATGAATATGTTGACCCTTCCAACAATGCCATTTTACATTTTGGTAGTCTCCGATGAAACTCTTGGACCAATTAGAACCAAACTTTACAGGAATGATGTTCGTGAGGTCCTCTACAAAAATTCGTCAGGCAAAAAATATGACTCATGGGTGATTCTTGTTTCTGATTGCTTAAATCATTTAAACTCTTCTTTTCTGAAACTACAAGTCCAAATGATGTGTTAGTTGGTACAAATAATGTATTTAAGGTCCTCCACAGAAAAGGGGGCGGTCGTGGTTGTTATCGTATAATAGTTGGATTTACAATTACCTGTGCAATTAGTGCCTATCACCACTAACATTGTGAGTTTGAATCCCACTCAGGAGAGGTGTACTCTATTCAACATTATGTGATAGAGTTTGTCAGTGACTTGTGGTCAGTGGTTTTCTCCAGGCACTCCTGTTTCCTCCACCAATAAAACTGACCGCCACAATATAACTGAAATATTGTTGAAAGTGGCATTAAACACCATAATCCTCCTTTGGTATGGATTTGGCAAAAGACATGGCTGCCATTGGCAATTCTTATTCAGGTCCAAATGATTTGTTACATATAGTACAAATGATGTATTTTCAGTCCTTGACAAATTAAAATTCCTTGTTGAATCTTTTTCTGGGAGAAAATGAATGTGATGAATAATTCTTGTCTCAGAAACTACAAAAATTACTTGAGCACAAACAGTACATGAATAACTAGGTGACGATTCAGGGTCAAGTGAGTATCTAAACTATGGTTACAAATCTGAAAATGCATAGCATGTCTGAATAGGCGTGTTACAAAATTATGAAAAGAAAGTTAACGGTGAGGGTTACTCTTTTATTATTGAAATCTTGTATTTAGGTTAATTTAGGGTGCATATAGTACTGTTATTGAGTGCAGTATGTTCAGTGCATATTGTTAATGAGTGCAGTATGTTCAGTGCATATTGTTAATGAGTGCAGTATGTTCAGTGCATAGTGTTGATGAGTGCAGTATGTTCAGTGCATAAGATCACATTATTGAGTTCAACATATCTACCGGTATTTAAGATCACGTTATTGAGTGCAGTATGTATGTCATTGATTGACAGCATATGTTACTTGGTTTTTTATGCATCTGCTGCAAAGTTGGAAGGCAAAAAATAAACTTGAGCCTTGTTTTTTGCTAAGACAGGTTCAAAGATTGTCACATTTGAATGTGTTTTCTGTTTCATAATAGATTCTTTAATTATTATGCCTCTTCCACCCCCCTCCCCCCTTAGTGCAATAAAACATTTGTGCAAGCTTCTGTCAGGTCAAACAATAGACTATAAAATTGGTATTTGCTGCTTCTCCTCTAAGCATAGAACATTAAGGAATATGAGCAAAGACTGGTTGACTGGGAATCAGGATAATGTTTCTGAGTGGAGTGACATGTCTACTCACAGACTGTTGTTACAGTGTTTCACTATAAAAATCCAACTAAACATGTTGGTCAAGTACAAAGCGAACATTATTACAATTTCATCGAATGTTACTTGTTCTCACCATTATATAGACTATAACTAAAAAATTGCTCATTAAACAACAATCACTCAAACAGAAATCCAAGATGGCAACCACCTCAAGAAATTTAACAAAAGACTCTATGAGAATATGAATAAAAGGCTTATTTTCCAAAACTAGAAACTTGCTTGAACCCAAATACTGTGTGAATAACTGAGAAAGCTTCTAGTTTGTACATGTATTTTGTTATTTTGTTGGTATGAAGTTCTAGTGGTATTATTGTATTTAGTATATAATAATGATATATTGTTATTTTGTAGGTATGAAGTACTAGGCTTGGTATTATTGTATTTAGTATATAATAATGATATATTGTTATTTTGTAGGTATGAAGCTCTAGGCTTGGTATTATTGTATTTAGTATATAATAATGATATATTGTTATTTTGTAGGTATGAAGCTCTAGGCTTGGTATTATTGTATTTAGTATACATAATAATAATGTATTTTAACTCAAGACTTGAGGTTTGGATGGTAGAAAGATGTAGATGTTTGTGTAATCAAGTTCATCGTAAACAAGGAGTTAAGCACAACTCAACCATTGTACATTATGATAAATTATCAGAATCAGTCACATCAAATGGCAGCATTTCTTCAAAACATAACCATTATAATGTAGAATCAGGTAATTATAGTTCAGGCAAATCAAGCTAATACTATGGAAGGTAGTTGGGGGGGGGGGGGGTATGGTGTGTTTAACACCACTTTCAACAATATTTAAGTTATATCGTAGCGGTCAATTTTATTGGTGGAGGAAACCAGAGTACCCAGAGAAAATCACCGACCTGTCGCAAGACACTGAAAAACTTTATCACATAATGTTGTATCGAGTACACCTGACCATGAACGGGGTTCAAACTCATATCATTAGTGATGATGGGTACTAATTGCACAAGCAGAAAATCCAACTACCATGCGATCAGGATGGCCCCGATTAATACTATGTAAGGTAGAACTGGTTCAAATATAATCTGGCATTTTGTCTTTTATTGAAAGTTTTAATCCTAGGGAAGAACAAGATCTTTGCATATTAATTCTTATATCGATGTCAGTGCAGTCTGCATTTGGTTTCCACTGATCCTTCAGTAAATCCTTGAAATTTATACACAAGACCAGGGACCATAAATATCTAGATTTATGGGTAATTTGTTACAGATTCCTTTGATCTTTACTACCCGATAAATTTAGTAACGACATTCAGTTGACCGCCGACTCGTGATACTAGAAATTATCAGCTGTTGGTCATTTGTCATGCACGGTCTAACGTGACGTCACTAAACCTTTCATTAAAAAAAAAGGTCAAAACACAACAAACAAATCACAAAGCTGTGTTAAAATTGAAATTACCGATAAAAAAAATATTAGTATTAAAAAAAAAAAGGTCAAAACACAACAAAAAATCACAAAGCTGTGTTAAAATTGTGAAATTACCGATAAAAAAATTATTAGTACTTTTTTTCACTCGATACTGATTATCAGGTCCATATCAGATTCGCTCTTGTCTTACGAAATTTTTTTATTAATAATTAATATATAATGACTTGATCTCAGGATGATATACTGGGTTGCTGAAAAATTATTCACTTGGCATTAAACAACAATCTCTTTAATACTCACCATTTTAATAAAAACTATTATTGTTTTATTTTCTTCTTCAGATTCTGTTGAATCAGATGGTGATACAGAAGCTAACAATTTATTGAATGATGAACCACTGATGGGTATGTATAGTTTGTCTGCATTACAGTCTACAGTAGTTTAAGGTCACAGCCAAATATTAAAGGTTATTTTGAAGATCTATTGAAGTTCTTGAAAAGGAACGAATTAGTATTTCATTTGTTCTGGACCACCAAGACCTGTTGTAGTGTACTATTACATGTTCTAGAGAAGTGAGCATCTCAAAAACCAGGAATGGAAATGACACAATATTTGATGTACATCATCATTGTTATTTGTAGATTTAAATTTATACCAATAAATGTAGTCGAGTCAAAGTTACATGGTGGTGTAATGGTTAACGTGCTCACCTTGAGTCTGATAGATTATAATTTGGTCAGGGTCAAACCAAAGGCTATGAGATTTGTATTTCCTGCTTCTCCGGAAAGCATGCAGCATTAAGGACTGTTTGGCTGGGAATAAGGATAATGTGTCCGAGTGGAGTGACCTATTGTTTAAGTGAGCCAACACTATTAAAATCCAACTAAACATGTTGGTCTAGTACAAAGCAGGTATCATCATCATATCATTGAAATATAAATTGTTCTCGCCATGATATAGCTAAAAAAATTGCTCTTTTGGTGTTAATCATCTTTTACTTAAATTTGCCTTAGCTCTGATAGGGAAAATTTTAAGAAAACTTATTCATAAGGACCAACAATGGAAATTCAGTTGTATTTGTTTTGAAGCCACATTGTGATATTAATTTTTTTAAATCTTCTTACAAAGATTTGTTTGTTTATTTGTAGATAATATTGAAGAACCAGAATCAGTATTTAAGATACCAGAAGTGTGGTATAAAAAAACTTTATGGACTCTATGTTTGCCATTGAAAATATTATTTTTTATATCTGTTCCTGATTGTCGTAAACAACGATGGAAAAAATGTTTTTTTGTAACTTTTATTATGTCACTAGTATGGTTAACAGCTTTATCATATTTAATGGTATGGATGATTACTATTATAGGTAAGTTATCTCCCCTTAAGGTTTACAGCTTTATAACAAGTATTCATGTTCAACCAGACTCTTGTTTGCTTCAGTATGATTATTATTATAGGTAAGTTATCTCCCCTTAAGGTTTACAGCTTTATAACAAGTATTCATGTTCAACCAGACTCTTGTTTGCTTCAATATAATTACTATTATAGGTGAGTTATCTCCCTTAAGGTTTACAGCTTTATAACACGTATTCATGTTCAACCAGACTCTTGTTTGCTTCAGTATGATTACTATTATAGGTGAGTTATCTCCCTTAAGGTTTACAGCTTTATAACAAGTATTCATGTTCAACCAGACTCTTGTTTGCTTCAATATGATTACTTTTATAGGTGAGTTATCTCCCCTTAAGGTTTACAGCCTTATGACAAGTACTCTTGTTCAACCAGACTCTTGTTTTCTACAATATCTTTGGATAGATATCAAAGGGTATTAAACATCCTTGAAATCAAAGGATGAACTTTAAACCATGAGACATCAGAACAAAGGGTATTAAAACCAATCCTTTGGCTTTGTATTTATTTACAAACTGTCCAAATAAATAAAATGCCAGTCTTTTTTCACAATTCTAAATGAAGCTACCAGAATGTGAACAATATCATTTGTTTGTACTTGGCATTTTTAATGAATGAAACCTCAGACTACATGGACGTGCACTTATTAGTGACATTTGACTATACAGAATTTGAATTAAACATGTAATAAAGTTTCAGTTAGCATTTGTATCTAACTTTAATCTTACCAAAAACATGTCATGAATATGAAATAAAAATGTGGATATTGGCTTGTAAAGCTATTTCAATATTATATCTGTATTGGAAAGTGTAATAGTGACTATTGTGAATATTTTATCTCTTCTACAAATAAAGATTGTCTTTATAAACTATGAAAAATCATAAAATGATAACCACATTTTTATACCCCCGCTCCACCGGAGGGGGGTATACTGTTTTACCTCTGTCCGTCTGTCCAAGATATTTTTCGTCGCATTTTTCTCAGCAACTATTGATGGCAGAAATCTGATATTTGGTCACAAGCTTCATATAGGTATGCCATATTGTGGGAAGCATTTTTGGACCCGTCAGATTCCTACTTCCTGTTTGCCGACTTATTGGTTTTTATACACATTGAACATGTATGTGGGGTATCATAAGTGAGCAGTAGCTCACAGTTCATCTGGTTCTTCCTGATGTTATTTTTTGTATAATATTGCTTTATGTGAAAAGAAAGTTTAAAAAGTGATGTTCAATTTTCACCAATATCAACAAAACATTCACCTCTCACCTCAACTGCAATACCGGTATTCTAAAAATAGAACTTAAAATTTACACATTTCACTTTAAACTTGCACAATTTTTGTTTAATTCCCAGTTTTGCTGTTTTTATTTGTAAACTGAATTTGATAAAAGTGAGAAAAAAACCACTTGTATTTGATATTTTCTTTAATTTTCTGATATAAAATTTTGTACCAGTAATTATTGGGCATTATTTATTTTGTAGGTTTCACTGTGAGTTTACCAGATACAATAATGGCCTTGACCTTTGTAGCTTTTGGGGTCAGTCTACCAGATGTTATTTCTAGTCTTATTGTAGTTAGAGAAGGTAAGTTGTAATTATTTGAGGATTTAGTTTGGTTTTATGGTGCTTAAAGCCACTTTCAACAATATTTCAGTTATATCGTGGCTTGACTAAATGAGGATGGTATTTTCTATTAACCTCGATTTCAAGTTGTTTTTTATTACCTCAAATGGTTATTTTTCTGTGGGAATACATAAAATATTGAAAGTTACTGCACAGTGTTCTTATATAATTAACCAAGTTTCTAGTTCATATTTAGAGCATTTCAGGAGTTGCAGATAATTTCTGATCCAACTCTAGGAAGAGATATTAATTAATTTGGACCTCAAGTCCCCATATTTCCCTGTCATGTCCAGTCCTCTTTTCAGGCAATCTAATTAAAATTAGATGTTAGTTGTATCTTTTTGTTCTTTGACGATAAACTAGCATCAAACAACATCCCATATGGGGTCACTTCAGGGTTCATTTTTTTCCATCACTTTTCGTCCATTGTCCGTCTGTCAACATTTCACATTTTAATCTTCTCCTCAGAAACCAGTGGGCCAATTGCAATCAAACTTTGGTGGAATGGTCCTTGGATGGCCCCCTTCTAAATTTGTGTCCGGTGATCCCAACTTACAACCAAGATGGCCACCAAGCTAAAAATAGAAAAAAGGGGGGATGAAATTTTAATTGTCCATTGCTGCTTTAAAATAAGTCAAAATGAGCTCAAATTTTAACTGCAGCTACATGGCAAGGAGTAGTTTAACATATATTCCGGGTTTTTCTGTGAAATATTTCTTTCAGCCGATTTATACCGATTATGCAAATTAGGCATATTTTGATAAAAGATCACATTTAAATCTTCTCCTCTAAAACCGCTGAACCAAATTAAGCCAAGCCTGGTAGGGATGGTCACTGGATGGGTCCCTTTAAAAATTGTGTCCGACAAGATGGCTACTGTTACTAAAAATAGAAATGTCTTCAATTATCCATTGCTGCTTTAGTATAAGTCAAAATGAGCTCAAATTTTAACTGCAGCTACATGGCAAGGAGTAGTTTAACATATATTCTGGTTTTTATCTGTGAAATTTTTCTGTCAGCCGATTTATACCGATTATGCAAATTAGGCATATTTTGATAAAAGATCACATTTAAATCTTCTCCTCTGAAACCGCTAATGCAAGTCACTGACAAACTTTATCATATAATGTTGTATCGAGTACACCTCGCCATGAGCTGGATTCGAACTTGCAACGTTTGTGGTGATAGGCACTGATTACATAGGTAGTTGTAAATCCAACTAACACGATCACGAACATGATGGCCTCTTACATTTGAAAAGAAACACTCATTAATGTATACCACAAATTTTGTTTTTGACTCATAAGTTTTCCCATGGGGAAGATATCAAAATTTTGAAAATATGACAGTCTTCTTGTATATTGTAATCATTGACACAAGTTTTTAAATTTCAATTTCATTATAATAACATGGGACATTATTGTACTGCACAACATAATCTCCCCCTATCGATACCATAGGGATAAGAGAACAAAAAAAAAACCAACAACAAAGCTGATACTAATATGTAATTGAATATGAAAGGAGATCAGTTTGAAACTAAGATAAGAATAAAATTGAAGGAACAAAGTAATAATTATCATAACTCATTCCTGAACATGGACAAATGTTAGCATTTTACTGCAGCTACCTGCTGAGCTCCCAAATATTACAATTTTAGGAGCCTAGCAAAAATTCTTTGGACCCAGCAATTGACTTTGCAAATAAAAATTCAAAATTTCAGTACCCATTTGGGCTACAGTCTGAATATTTTTAGAGACCCAGGCCAAATTTTAGTTGTCTTTGGCTACTAGGTCCCAGCATTTCTTCTATCCTGCAATCAACAAATTATACATCTTTATCTTTATACTAAAAAATGTCTGACTATTAGAAAGATTGTTAGATATTAGTAGAATCATTTCACGATAACTATATATTTTCATTTACTGTAATAAAGAAATAAAATAAAAACTAGAATTTCTTGTTTTAGGTTATGGTGATATGGCAGTATCAAATGCTGTTGGCAGTAATGTTTTTGATATATTAATTTGTATGGGTGTTCCCTGGGTATTAAAATCAGCTATAAATAATGGTGATCCTATTAAAGTATACAGTGAAGGTCAGTATTATGTATGATACATCATTTATTTTTAGGCCAGATTAGAAGGACCATGCCAGGAACTTTTGAACTCCGAAAGAACTTTTTCATAAGAAAAGTTTTAAAATACCCTAAGAATAATCAGAAGCCATCAATTTAAGGACAAAAGTCAAACAATGATCTAAAAACAGTACTAAAAAAAACTAATGATTGAGCAACATGAACCCCACTCAAATCAATTAGTCTGTGTAATTTTAGTCATATGTATTACATGTAATATATTTATATATTATTATTGTTTTGAAAAATATCTCAAATAAAATATTGAAGTTAAAGTGAGCAATGAATTAGTAAAAAAGACATGGATATAAATGAACATGAGATACTATTCAATATTACATTTAGACATGGATATAAATGAACATGAGATACTATTCAATATTACATTTAGACATAAATCTAAGTAATGGAATATTTCTTTTATTGCTGTTCTGTATTTCACAGGCACAGTAGGGTCTTCAGCAATGAGCAAAATTACGTGCTTTAAAATTATTTGTTTTACTTACAAATATTTGAGTTATTCAGGATAAAGTCAGATAAAAGATGGACCAATTGTTTTCTTGGAGGTATCCAAGGAAACAACTATAAGTGAGTCAATGAGTGATTTGTTGTTTAACGCTAAGTGAGCAATGTCATGGCGAGGACAAGATAAATTGAATGAGATGACAATGATGTCTGCTTTATACAAGACCAATATGCTTAGTTGGATTTTTATAATGCTAGCTCACTGAAACAACAGTCCATGGGTAAACATATTGCTCCATTCTGACACATTATCATTAGCCAACCAATTTTAGCTCTTATCTTGTGTGCTGCTTGCTTAGCGGAGAAGCCACAAATACCAATTTTATAGTGATTCGCATGACCCTAGCAGGGCTTGAACCCAAGATCTACCACACTGGAGGCAAGCACACTAATCATTACACCACTGATGAAGTTCGGCTAATGTAGTATTGAAAATAATCAATAATTTGCATCAAATTTTACCAATTTTGCAGTCCTTGGTTTTGCTCGACACAGACAACTTCATAAGCTTTTGAGATAAAGTAACATTATTTTGTATTACAAAAAATATTTAATAATCTTTTATTTTCTTCTAGGTTTGTTGTATTCTACATTGACTTTACTGTTAACAGTGCTGTTTTTACTGCTGGCTACACATTTAAATGGTTGGAAACTTACCAAGAAATATGGAGTAGTATTGTTAATAGTTTACCTCATGTTTACAGTTCTTACAGCTTTATATGAATTTAATATTTTTGGATATGTACATCCTAAAGAATGTGATACTAATTATTAATTGTTATTTAAAACACCTTAATTAGAAGTTAGATTAATTTGTTATTTTTCTTTTTTTATGATTCCTTTATAAGAGATTAGACTTGTTTGCTATTAATGATACTTTTACCAGGAAATAGACAAGTTTTTTGATAAAATGTGTATCCAAATGATATCATTTTACTTTTTGTTTTAAATGCTATACTATGACATAAAACAAAGACATTATATGTTGCTATGTGGCAGGTCTATGTAGCAATTAGTTTAACTACACCGAACTTAGTTTATCTCCTTAAGAGTGTTCTTGTAACAATGATCCCGTCTAAGGTTGAAAAGAACAAAGTGTAACTTAGAAAGAGAGCACCTTCCTTCAAAAATCTGTTTTGTACACTGATTTTGTATATTCTGTTTACAAAAGATGTCCATAGATCGTAGAGATGAATTGGTATATTTATCATTGACAGAAAAGTGGTCTGAAAAACCATGAATACACTGTATTTATTTTGAAGAATGAAAATAATTATATATTTTTTTTAATTTGTTTATTTTTAATTTTAATATTTTAGCATAATCTCTCTAATTAAGAGAGCTTTACAATCTTAATTGTAATTATTGAGAGTGGAGAATCTGTTTCTCCTATGACCTAAACACCAAATATATATTTAAATTGTTAATTTCCATCTTTAATGAATTTCAAAATGAAATTGGCAGGAATTTTCATGCAGAAATTTAACCACCACCATCATGATTTAAAATATAACGAAAATTTAACCAACAAAACACACTAAGAATAGAAGAATACCTGTATAGTGTTGATATTTCTCTACTAATAAAACACCAATATATAGAATGTTACACGTTTTATTTATTTCTGGTGACACATGAAGGAACCATATTAGAGATTTTATTGTTTATGAGGGTGGTAAATTAAGACAGGGTTTGACATACAATCATGGTAAAATAATTTGCATATCTACAATTTCACATAATGTAATATTCAAATTAGATTTGGAATAGATGTAAATCACAAGTTTTATTTTCCCCGACTTTTTTCAGTTTTATATATACATTGTACCGGTATATTTGTGAATTAAAACTGATGTTTTGGGCAAGTCTATGAACTCTGCATTTTGTATGATCATTTTGAAATATGATTGCTGAGAAAATTTTAATGAATGAAATGTATCACATAAATTTGTTTTTATTGTAAATTGCACATATTTATGCTCATTGCAGTTATCTATTTCTATAAATTATATTTTTATTGAAAATTTTCCAAATAGTATTTAGTTAATTTTTATTTTATTTATTGTATAAACCCCAGCCAAAAAAATTGTGGTTTTATGAATGTACAATGATGTCTGTTAACAATTGATTTTCATTCCATATTCTTTACTGATATTCATATTTTTCAGACACACTGTTAATTTTTCAAAATATTCACAAGTCTGAACAGAGATATTCTGGTACTGACCATGTAAAATAGGGGTCAGGGGTCAAATTGGTAAAAAAAAATTGACAAACTTTTAAACTGTCTTGTGTTTCCTATATAAAATCATATATCCACTTTCTTGTTTATGCGATAACTTGAGTAAACATGGATGGATTTGAATAATTTTGTGCATGTGGCTTGTAATTATCATTATCTTGGATGGGTTTTTACATGTCAATATTTGAAGCAAGGGTTTTGGGGGGAAGATCTTAATATTTGGTTGAAAAATCACCAATTTTGAGAATTGTGTCCTGTTTACGCGATAACTTTAGTAAACATGGATCGATTTGAATAATTTTTGAATGTGGCTTGTAATTATCATTATCTTGGATGGGTTTTTACATGGAAATATTTGAAGCAAGGGTTTTGGGAGAAAATCTTAGTTTTTGGTTAAAAAATCACAAATTTTGAGAATTGTGTCTTGTTTACGTGATAACTTCAATAAACATGGATAGATTTGAATAATTTTTGCATGTGGCATGTAATTATCATTATCTTTGATGGGTTCTTACATGGAAATATTTGAAGCAATGGTTTTGGAGGAAAATCATGCTGCAGTATAATCCATCCTTCAGTAAAGTATGTTATACATTAAGACTGCAAGGCTGCTTTCTATAAATATATAAAACTAAATACTATGCAATTGTGGGGGGATACGTCATGCATTTATGTGCAAGGCGGTTCTGTTATTTCCTTCTGTATCATGCTTTGTATATGCAAGCTTTAAAATTGGTATGAATCATCAAAGATTTTTATAATTTCATCAATGGATGATATTTTAATAATTTACACATTTCATAATTATATGTTTAAATTTGAAAAGTATTAAAATGTTTTTTTTTATTTACTCACATAATTTTTTTTGAACTTCGTAAAACTTTTAACCCAATATTTTTGTATGATAATGACATTCAAACTGATTAGGAATTTATTTTCTTCAACTTTCTATCTTTACATTGTTGAAATTATTATGAAAAATGTTAAAATATGTTTTCGTTTAAGACTACTACTAGAATTTGTCAGACCATTGTAAACATTAATCTATGATGCAATTTCTGTAATTCAGTATAGTACTTTATTCCATAATACATTTATATAGGCTATGTCAGCTATACCTATATAGTCCAGGAATTAGACTATAAATAACTATATCACCAAAGCAAAATTAGTCACCATTTTCAATATGAAGAGAGTCCCTATCACAGAAAGATTTTCTAAAATGAGTACACACACTAAATAAAGGGATAGCTTGTTTCAGAATTTACAATAATATCAAATTCTTATCTGTCCCAATTATATATAATTATTTTTACAAAGTAAGGCAGATTTTATGATTCTGGTATTATGTTTACATATAATTTATGTATCTTTTGGTCATCTGCTAGTTATCTGATAAATTTGGCCAAATATGACATTTCATTGATGAAACTGTTATCAGTCTTTATAGTACAGATAATGTATTTGTATCATTGTGGCTATAGTTTTAAGCATCTTTTCAACACCTTGTGTTTTCACTCTTTCTGAATCTCATTATGTAAT
Organism: Gigantidas platifrons; assembly: GCA_002080005.1. Lineage (NCBI taxonomy): Eukaryota > Metazoa > Mollusca > Bivalvia > Mytilida > Modiolidae > Gigantidas > Gigantidas platifrons. The sequence continues at coordinate 94,140 of MJUT01049866.1, read as the reverse complement.
CTCTTTTTGTTGATATAACCTACTTTTATAATATCTTTACATGTTTTTATTGTTGTACCCATTTTGTGCTTTACACACCGATCTATTATGTTGAAATTACTCCTTTTTGTTGGCATAAGTATATAAGTACACATAAGTTTTTTACTAGCTATTTAAACATTTCTATTTTTAAACAGAAAAGAGAACTTATAATTTGCTATAAAAAAGTTAAGTTTTATGGTTCTTTATGCCTGGCATGTAATGTAGGGTGCTTCATAAATATATGTAACCTAAAAAAAATCTCGGATTTCTGTTTTTTACAGCTACATTTAATTGAACTCTTGCAAGAAACGTAAAAAACATACAATAAACACAATATATATAAAACTAATAAGTGTCTTAATATATATTATTTTTAATTATTCTGTATTGCTGAGCAAAACAAGAAAATTTAATTTTTAATAAATTTTACATTGCAGTATATGCAAATTTTTAACTGAAATATATATATATATATACCTATATTTAGCTTTTATTTTTAGATTTATTTGTGAAGAATCCCATTCTTTTGTACACATATCTCAAGGTCAATGCAGTTAAACCTTGTACATCAGTTTTATACCTCATTTACCTTAGATGAATGAAATGCAAACAGGAAGTAGAATTGGGAGCAAGTTTTGATTCTGTTTTCATGACAGAAAAGTTATGTTTAAGTCATAATTAATTTTTTATATTGTTGGAGTGAATTGAATATTAACTGAGCTGTTTTTATTATTAGTGCATGTGTAAAATAAATAATTATTTTATTAATTGCCACAATATTACTGAAATATTGATGAAAGTGGCATTAAATACCATAAACCAAACCAAACCTTTAATTTTTTTTTGCTAAGATTACTTGGCTTTCATTTTGTCAGTCTTTTATATCACGATTGTTATTCTTTCAAACATTAACTCTGATTCTTAAGAACTGAATTTATATTTGTTCTTGTTTACATCGTGAATTTGTTTTCTTGTACAAAAAAATGTAGCTGCATGAAAGTGATCTATTCAAAATTAATAAAGATTTTTTTTATTGTCACATCATCTTTTTTCCACAACAAATAATATTAGAATAAGACATTTATAACCTATCAATTTTTTGTAGTTTACACCAAATCATTAGCACATGACGTTATAACCAATACATATTTAAGTTTCTACGAGAAACTTCACAAAAATAGGAATGAAAAAATATGAATATTAGGTGACATACCAGTTATAATTAATTTATTTATGCTTGAGAAGTTTTATAGTGCTATTGTATACATTAGTGTTTTTCCAGAAAAAACGCTATGTGGCGATGGGGAGGCATTTTAATATTGATTGTGAAGCAATTGCTTTTTCTTAAAATGTTTTCATACTTTTTCAAGAAAATTATTGCATTGTTACACTGCAAAAAATTGCCTGTTTCTGTTCCCATACATTTTTGTATTGTTGATAGAATTTCTGATTAATTCACGGAATTTGGGGTGGATTTAATTGTTTTTGTAGATACAATGCAGCGTTGTTTTCTAGTCACTGTGTGTTTGTCTCATTAATTTCTATTTATTATCATATTAAGTTTTATTTATACTGTAAATATTAATAAATTCTTTTGTCATATGATTACAGTACACATTCCAAAAATAAAATTGTTCTTCAGTAGTCTCTTGTTTTGTGACCATCAGTTTCCCATGAACCAATATTGCTCTCCAGATTCCTCCCAAGCATGTCTCTCCAGGATTTCCACAAAAAAATACACATATTTCTCTAGATTTTTTTCCATGAACCAAGATTTATCTGCTGGTTCCCCACAAACAAATACATGTTTTCAGGTTTCGTTTAGATTTACCATAAACTACAGTGAAACCTGTCTAAACAGAACCCTGAATAAACCAAAATCTTGTATAAACCTGTCTAAACAGAACCCTGAATAAACCAGAATCCTGTATAAACCTGTCTAAACTGAACCATGAATAAACCAAAAACTTGTATAAACCTGTCTAAACAGAACCCTGAATAAACCAGAATCATGTATAAACAGAACACTGAATAAACCAAAATCTTATATAAACCTGTCTAAACAGAACCCTGAATAAACCAAAATCTTGTATAAACAAACTTGAAAGAAAGTCCCAGTGTAGCAATTATTTGTTAATTTAACCTGAACATCTGTCTGTTCTGAATACAAAGTTGGTGCTAAGGAAGTTGTTTAGAAAGGTTTCACAGTATTTGCTTCTTGACATCTTTTCCATCGGTGGTATAATTTATATCGTGCTTGCCTCGATTGCGGTAGATCGTGGGCTATAAAATTGGTATTTGTTGCTTCTTTGTTAGGTAGGCAGCATTTAGGAGAAAGAGCAGACTGGTTGGCTCGGAATCAGGATAATATGTCTGAGTCGGGCGACATGTCTCCGCATATTGTTGTTTCAGCGAGCTAGCACTACAAAACTCAAACTAAGCGTGTTGGTCTAGTACAAAGTGGGCCTCATCAACATCTTATTGAAAATTAAATTGTTTTTGCCATGATATAGCTGAAAAATTGCTGAGTTGACATTAAACAACAATCATATGCTCTTTTCCATGTTTGGGGTAAAACTATGTATTAATATTGAATGCATGAAGATCCTAAGTTTTCTCCTGTTTACTACATGTTTTATTAATGGTTATTAAATAACAATGTTCTTCTTTATTAACTTGATCCAAAGAACAGTAATTTATCCTGCAATGACAGCATTTACCGACCAATATAGCCTGCCCAATATTTTTTTTGATATTGGTCAGTTATAAATAGAATAAAATTTTATATTTGGCAAACTCATTGGGGGATATTGTTTTCAAATACATACACAAAATTATTTCAAATACTTTTATCATCGTCCAGTAAACGTTTATTTACGATTTAAAATTGCAGGATAAATACAATACATGTGCACTGTCAAAGCATATAGGTAAATATGTGTATTCGGCGCGAAACGTGGGAAAAGGCTCGGCAAAGCCTCGCCTTTTCCCCCGTTTCTAAGCCTCGTACACATATTACCTGTATGCTTCGACAGTGCACAAGTATTGTATATTTATTGTTATCACTTTGTATCCATCATTGTCTGTGTAAGGGGCCGTCGTGATTGTATGGTAGTTGGTTTTACAACTACCTATGCAATCAGTGCCTATCATCACTAAAATTGTGAGTTTGAATCCCGCTCATGGTGAGATATACTTGATGCATTATTATGTGATAAAGATTGTCAGTGACTTGCGACAGGTCGGTGGTATTCTTTGTGCACTCCGTTGTCCTCCATCAATAAAACTGACCGACACAATATAACTGAAATATTGTTAAAAGTGGCATTAAACAACATAACACATTCCCCACCACCCTCATTATCTGTGTTGTGTCAACGTGGACATCCACTTCTCTGAATTTATTAGGCCAAAAGGAAACAAAAATTTTTCTTTGTTGGACCTCATCAGAATTTGTGATTTTGGTTAGATTCCAAAGGTTAAATGACCCCTAGAGCCAGTAGTGGAATTAGATTGGCAGAGCTTCAAGACTTTACTGTGCAGAAACTACTTAGTGGTTTGAAATTTAATATGGTATGAAAGATCCAGGTCGTGGTTTTAACAAAGTGTGTGATTTTTGTGCCCAACAGTTATCCAATACTATCACCTCCACAGGACACCTTTAAAGGCAATAAAGAACAGATTTTGTAAAGAAACTGCAGATGATTTAACCCAAACTACATGAATTATCATTGGATGTGGATCTTATTAATCACCTTTGCACAGACCAATAATAAACAAACCACATAATGGATTATGGACTATAGAAAGATAATAAGTCAAACATACGAATTGTAAACAAACATAATATATATATATATAAAAATAAACAATCAAAAACAAGTTCCCATGCTCTTGACCAGAGACATTTGGAAATAAATCATTTTCTTCATAGAGACTTGTCATTTGAGATCATGATTCTGATTCTAACTGTATTCTCCAGGTTTTGAGTATTCTACATTGTCTATATTTCTTTATTTTAATTTCTCAGATTTTCCAGTATTTCTAGAAAACAGTTAAGTTTGTTCCGTACTTGGAAGTGGTCTCTTAATTCAATCATTCTAATATCACCAGCATAATATATACTAATAATGTTTAAGTCTTGAAAACCTTTGATAGCATTCTTAATTGTAGTTAAAGCAGCACTCTCAGCTGAAAAGATAAAATAATATGTATTAATAGCTTATATCTATTAAGTGAGTGAGTGAGCGATTATTGTTTAATGCCAACTCGGCAAATTTTCAGCTATATTATGGTGAGAAGTTAATTTTTAATGAGATGATGACGAGCTCCGCTTTGTCGGACCAACACACTTAGTTTGATTTTTATAGTGCTAGCTCACTGAAACAACAGTCCGCAGGTAGACATGTCGCCCCACTCGAACACATTATCCTGATTTTGAGTCAACCAGTCTTTGCTCTTTCTCCTTAATGCTGTGTGCTAGCGCAGAAGCAACAAATACCAATTGTATTGTCTGGTTTGACCTGATTGGGGATCGAACCCACAATCTACCGCACTCGAGGCGAGCACTAACCATTACACCACAAATGAGGTTATATATCTAGTAAGACTCATCTGTAAATAGAGTGAGTGAGTGATTGTTGCTTAACACCAATTCAGCAATTTTTCAGCTATATCATGGCGAGAACAGGTTAATTTTCAATGAGATGATGATGAGTTCCGCTTTGTACTAGACCAACACGCTGAGTTGGATTTTTGTAGTGCTAGCTCACTGAAACAACAGCCTACGGGTAGGCATGTCGCTCCACTCGGACACATTATTCTGATTCCGAGCTAACCAGTCTTTGCCCTTTCTCCTTAATGCTGCGTGCTTAGCAGAGAAGCAACAAATACCAATTTTATAGTCTTTGACTTGACTCGAACCCACGATCTTCCACACTCGACGAGAGCAAGCTAAACATTATGCCACCGATGCGGTTTCTATATATAGAACATCTTTGACCAAAAACAAAGATGCATAATTAGACATATATTCATATGTTTCTTGTATAATTACTATAATTATTATACAAGTCCAGTTAATGTTTTGGAACACACCAATCTAGTATTTAAATGATCCTACGCTTGTTACATTTTGGACGGATTGATAAATTATTAGCGACGGTTACAAAATTATGTGATAAAGTTTGTCAGTGACTTACCGCAAGTCAGTGGTTTTCTCCAGGCACTCTGGTTTCCTCCACCAATAAAACTGACCGCCACAAAATAACCACCTTCTGATAAACTTTATCATATATCCTTTTGTGAACATAGATCATAAAATTTTGCAATAAATTTCAAAAACAATACCATTGAATGTGCATTCATTTTGCTTCAAAATAGAAAAAAAATAATTGTGTGCTTTAATATACTTACAAAAACTTGCTAATTTTTTCTCTACTCTTGATTTGGCATGCTTGTGTAAAACTTTGGTAAAACTTGTTTCTACAAATAAACCAATCATATCTTCACAGTTCAATCGATACATGTAAATAAGGCAGTTTTGATCAGTAATTAAAAGTACTTTCTATTGTAAACTAGAGGCTCAGGTGAGCCTGTATCGCTCACCTGACATAAATAAGCCCTCTTAAGAATGTCTGCATGCTGAATACATCTAAGTTACTATACAAATCCCATAGGGTTCTATGTTAAAACTATGTCTGCTCATGGTAGCCATCTTGGATGGAGATCGTGGTCACGACACAATTTTGAAAGTATACTACTCAAGGACCATCCATGCCATGTTTTCTTTCAATTGGCTGACTGGTTTCAGAGGAGAAGATTTTTAAACAATTTTCCCATAGGGTCCTATGTTAAAACTATGTCCGCTGACGGTGGCCATTTTGGACCGAGATCGGGGTCACTGAACACAATTTTGGAAGTTGACCACCTAAGGACCATCGATGACATGTTTGCTATATTGGCTTACTGGTTTCAGAGGAGAAGATTTTAAGACATTTTTTTCCATAGGGTCCTATGTTAAAACTACTTCCGCTGAAGGCGGCCATCTTGGATGGAGGTCAGGGTCATCGGACACAATTTTGAAAATTGACCACTTAAGGACCATCCATGCCATGTTTGCTTTAAATTGGCTTACTGGTTTCAGAGGAGACGATTTTTAAACATATTTCCCATAGGGTCCTATGTTAAAACTATGTCTGCTGACGGTGGCCATTTTGGATGGAGGTCGGGGTCACAGGACATAATTTTGAAAGTTGACCACCTAAGGACCATCCATGCCATGTTTGCTTTAAATTGACTTACTGGTTTCAGAGGAGAAGACTTTTAAACATTTTTTTCATAGGGTCCAATGTTAAACTACTGTAAACCAACTTATTTTCGTGGCTAATATGTTTCGCGTTTTTCTGCTTCAAGACAGTTTCGGGGAGATTTAATTTCGCGATAACCAAAATGCTAAAAGTTCAAATTTTGTCTTTCGTAACATATTATTGATCGTTCCGATTGATACACCCCATTGACTTTGTGAACACTTTTTATTAGTCCCAATGTGTAAATTTATTAGAATAAACAAAACAGATGTTCAGTGTTCAAAATGTCTCTTCAAAAGTGGTTGATAAAATCTAAAACGAATGAAAGCAGTGTAATTGTAAAATTGTAAATAGGCAAATTCTTATCGCTGGTGCTAAAGGAATTTTGCAACAGAAAGCCAAACATTTATTGCGGGAAAATGGTGGTCACATTTATATTATAGAACATGATAGACCAAGATGTCATAATGTTGTAGTTGATCTCATTTGTTTTTCCAATGATTATTGGATTATCCCGGTTGATTAATAGTTTCAATTATCAACGTAATTATAGGTGACTCCAATTATTGATTTTATAATCCCAGCTGATTATTACAATCAAACGCTTTTAATTACCTGTCAACATTATGCTCACAGCACTTTATACTACAATATACATGTATAATTATAAAACCTGTTTTGAACACATTTCGATAACTTTCTCCACTTATAATTATATTTGTCAATGCGTAAAATTATAAATTTTAATGCAGAAAAATAATATTATTACCAAGAATAAATATGTAATCCTATACTAAATAGTTGTAATATAATATTTCCAGGTGCAAAACAGGTAGAAAATTAATTATGTTAATTTACATGACCCCCAAAATTTAGCTACGTATACATGACTTTGTGTTGTCTAACGGATATCGATCTATACCAGAAAATACATTATGCTATATGGTGTTTGCTAGGCTATATATGTTCTTGTTTCTTACACACTTTAGACCGACTTCTTCGCGGATATAAACGATTTTGTACTCTACCGCGAAAGTCACGAAGGTTTATAGCACGCGAACAAAAGTTGGTTTACAGTAAGTCGAGTCATGGTGGCCATCTTGAATTTCCGATAAGCAAACGATTCACAAGTTTAGTACAGGACCACCCAATGATCATTCCTTTGGGTCAGGTGAGCTAAAAACGGAATATATGTTAAACTACTCCTTGCCATGTAGCTGCAGTTAAATTTGAGCTCATTTTGACTTATACTAAATAAGCAATGGACAATTGAAGAAATTTCTATTTTTAGTAACATCAGCCATCTTGAATGGAGGGAGGGGCTGTCGGACACAATTTTGAAAGGACCCACCAAGGGACCATCCCTGTCAGGTTTGGTTTAATTTGGTTCAGCAGTTTCAAAGGAGAAGATTTAAATGTGATCTTCTATCAAAATATGCCTAATTTGCATAATCTGTATAAATCGGCTGACAGAAAAAAACGGAATATATGTTAAACTACTCCTTGCCATGTAGCTGCAGTAAAAATTTGAGCTCATTTTGACTTATACTAAAGCAGCAATGGACAATTAAAATTTCATTCTCCCCCTTTTTACTATTTTTAGCTTGGCGGCCATCTTGGTTGGAAGTTGGAATCACCGGACACAATTTTGGAAGGGGGCCATCCAAGGACCATTCCACCAAAGTTTGGTTCAAATTGGCCCAGTGGCTTCAGAAGAGTTGATTAAAATGAAAAGTTAACGGACGGACGGACGACGGACACTCAGTGGTGACAATAGCTGACATGACCCTTTGGGTCAGGTGAGCTAAAAAGCTGTCTTATACTCGATTTAAAGATATATATTGTAAAATTGAATTGTTAGAGATTATTCTTATTTTTATTTTCTATACAAGAACAATTAGAAATTCTGCAAAAACTCTACTGGAAATTGGGATATGAATCTATATGTTTAATTGTAGTACAATGCATTAATAATAGGTTTTACAAAACTTATTATAAAAATAAAAACTTCACTACTGTTTTATACAATGTCTTAAACCAGGTATGTAGTAGTTATTCAAACATTCTCAATAACTTGGTAAAGTGTAGTACATGTAGTTATTCAAACGTTCTCAATAACTTGGTAAAGTGTAGTAGTTATTCAAACATTCTCAATAACTTGGTAAAGTGTAGTAGTTATTCAAATGTTCTCAATAACTTGGTAAAGTGTAGTAGTTATTCAAACATTCTCAATAACTTGGTAAAGTGTAGTAGTTATTCAAACATTCTCAATAACTTGGTAAAGTGTAGTAGTTATTCAAACATTCTCAATAACTTGGTAAAAATGTTTTTCATTATTATTCTCTAGCTTCTAAGATTCCACAACATTACTGATAAAAAGTTTACCTATGTACAGGTAGGTAGAAGTAGATTGTATCATCTGAAAATGATGACCTATTAAGATTTCAATAAAATCAAGCGCCATGAAGTAAAATTGAGGCAAATATGCTCCTTACAGAGTATATCTGGTATGTACAGTTATTTTATGCATAGACACTGACAATCTCCCCAACAGAGGCTGTATAACTGCCCCTACAGTACAAAATATCATTTCTGTCACTCAGGAAGGAGAGATTTCCCTCATGGTGGACATACATGTAAGATTTCCAAGTAAATAGATCACAGTTTGAAAAGGAATAGTAGATATCAAGATGGCCGACAATGTTTACGTCCAACATTTTACCGAACTAAATTTTGACGAAAATTTTTAAGTTAAACCAAACCAACTACAAATGTTATACTTTATAAAACAGGGTGAAAAGAAAGTAGTACCTCGCTTATAAAACAGGGTGAAAAGAAAGTAGTAAATTGCTTATAAAACAGGGTGAAAAGAAAGTAGTACCTCACTTATAAAACAGGGTGAAAAGAAAGTAGTACCTCGCTTATAAAACAGGGTGAAAAGAAAGTAGTACCTC
>MJUT01049866.1:47614-67672 GCA_002080005.1 Gigantidas platifrons | reverse complement strand
AGGACAGAGGTAAAACAGTATACCCCCCTCTGGTGGAGTGGGGGGACAGAGGTAAAACAGTATACCCCCTCTTGTGGAGTGGGGGGACAGAGGTAAAACAGTATACCCCCCTCTGGTGGAGTGGGAGGACAGAGGTAAAACAGTATACCCCCCTCTGGTGGAGTGGGGGGACAGAGGTAAAACAGTATACCCCCTCTGGTGGAGTGGGGGGACAGAGGTAAAACAGTATACCCCCCTCTGGTGGAGTGGGGGGACAGAGGTAAAACAGTATACCCCCCTCTGGTGGAGTGGGAGGACAGAGGTAAAACAGTATACCCCCCTCTGGTGGAGTGGGGGTATAATTACCTTAAACCTACTATAGATAGCTACCACTATTCTTTCTCCAATTTTAACATTCAACTGCTTTTGTGATTCAATATGAATGATCCTAAATTGATTACGCTTATGAAAATCAGTCCTCGAAATGAGAATTAGAATTTACTGGTCTGAATCTAATTCTTGAATTTATATATATATATATCTAAATAAAAATTTTAAAATTTATTGGTCTGAACAAAGTTTTTCTGGTCTTGGGCCAGAGGACCGGTGTTCATCATGAAGACTGGAAAATAATGAGAAAGCTTAATGTTCTAGTTTACATGAAAGACGATGTTTCTATTGTTTTAATAAAAGATACAGACAGTACATATACAAATACATTACAAAACAAACTCAGAAATAATTTTTACAGTAATAAATAATGTGCATAACATATTGTAAATGATGTTGTGCTTAATACAAACCTTCATTTAAGGTATCTATGACAACGGACAGTAAGCCTCTTTTTGGATGATATGCTCGACCAGAACGAGTTCTTCCTCCTTCCATAAAGAATTCCAAGTCTTCACCACTCCTTAATATCTCTTGCATGTACTGAAAAGTTATATCAATTATAAAATCTATCAAAAGTAAGTATTTTATAAACATTATTGTCAGTATTCCATGTTATCCGTAATTTGGACATTTTTTTTTTTTATCTTACAGAGTTATATATAGATTCTCCTTCAGTTGCCCGTGGGTTACGATATTTCTCCACTCAAGAGAGTTAAAATTTTTGAAGATCTTGACATACATTATCACTAGTATCTCATAGTATCACTAGTGATAATGTGTCTCAACCTTCAATGCTATCGTTATGCTATTGGTGTATATATATATAACCACAATTTTGATATTTGTTTCTGTTTGTTTGTGTGATCAACAAAACATTCCCATCAGAAATTTCTCATCAATTTTATTGCATCACCATTTTCCAATAAACATCATTTTGATATCAATATGAGACATACGTACAGGATTTACCATCATTACAACAGAATTGATTACAAAAATCTGTCAGAATAATAGCAGAACAATTCTATTACAACAAATAGAAATTTAATAGTAAACTCTTCCTGATCTAAATGAAATGATTTAAGCAAGTGTCAATATCACTTTTAATTTCTACTTTAAATATGCTACAAAATAATACATTGCGTATATTACAACATACCTATAAACTCTTAGTCAGAAGCTCATATTACAATATACTTATAAACTCTTAGTCAGAAGCTCATATTACAATATACTTATAAACTCTTAGTCAGAAGCTCATATTACAATATACTTATAAACTCTTAGTCAGAAGCTCATATTACAACATACTTATAAACTCATAGTCAGAAGCTCATATTACAACATACTTATAAACTCTTAGTCAGAAGCTCATATTACAACATACTTATAAACTCTTAGTCAGAAGCTCATATTACAACATACTTATAAACTCATAGTCAGAAGCTCAGTCAGAACATGATAACCTGATTTTAGTCAAAATCTCAATTATTTATTTAAGAACTCTATAATTTTGAAATATTTTTCCTCTTATAATTTAGTATTCATAAAGTAAAATAAAGATCTTCATATTTTTTCCTACACAATAATAAAAAAAAGAGTTATTGCAACATAAATACACATTTTGCCTTTGATGTTTTAATGCAGTAATCAACTTAAAAATAATGAAATTTTACAAACCATGGTCTAACATGAAGATCTTGATGTTATTCCATGATTTTGCGAACCTCGACGAAAGCACCCAATATTGATTTCTGTTACAAACCATATACATCATGGATCTTACTCATGAACTTATTTAAACCAACTACTCCTTCGGATTCGTTGGTTTAAATAAGCTAATTCGTAAGATCCACGGTATATATCATACTTGTACAGATATTGTTGCATTTTGACTCTTGTAGAATATTTACTGCATTCAGAAGCGCATGCAATAAAACATTCTGCTCTGAACAATCTCTACTAATGTTTGTAACTATGTTCAGTAAAAAAATTAAAAACAAAAAATACAAAACTGTTAAGACAATATCAAACCACTAACATGCATTAAGCATGACCGCTCATTTTCTAGACTTGGTACAGGCACTTTAATAATTCGGGGGTAAAACTAGCTTTATGGGCAATATCAAGCTACAAAGATAAAAATGTTCAACTTACTGTATGTAATATAGCTCTGTATATAACATCTTTTTGTCCAGCAACTTTGTCTAATTTACGTCTTATAACAAAACCTCCTAAACCATGCAGTAGATAGCTGAAAATGCAAAATAAAGATCATGAGGATGATTTAGTAAAATGTCTACATGAACTGTGAAAATACTTTTATTCATGGATGCCAATTTTTGTGGTTCGAGTAACTCACTGTGATCGTGAGTTCCTATATTCGTGGTTTCATAATTGGCACAAAATAATATGGAAATTTTGTATTTCGTTGGACATTATATATCATGGTTTTACTGAAACACAAAATCCACAAAAATTGGCAATCTATGAATGATAATACAGTCAAACACCTTTATATAAATAATGGCCACCTGCTCATAACGGTCACTTTCGTGCTCTCCCGGTGCATTTTACTATATATTTTAATTCGATATAGCGGTCACCTGTTCAATGCGGTCAGCGGTCACCATTTATAAGTAATTTTCAGTGTAAAACCCTATGTATAACGGTCAATTTTATTTTAAAAATAATACCGGAAGTGATTTCGGAAGATCGGTAGTTTTCTCAAATGTACCAAAAATCCTGAGGTGTTACGAAATATATTGACTAATTTAATTAATTAAATAAAGAAACACATTTTGTTTTATGAATTGTAAATGACATAAAGGACAGTTTATCCCCGGGCGTTATTGGGAATTTTTATTCATTACGACGAGATAGAAATTCACTCACCAAAAATATTTTGTATCTAATGTATCATGTCAAAATCATCAACATCCGTAAATAGGAAAGCTTTGAAATTTGACAACAAAATGAAAGCGATAAATCATTGTGATGTTGGGAAAAGTTGTCGGGCTGTGGGCGAGGAGATGGGTGTTGGTCATACCCAGATAATGAACATTCTTTAAAGAAAATGCGAGATTCTTTACGATTTTGAAAACAACGTTCCCAGTTCAACCTCGTGTTACTGGAAATNATACTTTTGGTTAGTATTGACCACAGTTGACCAACGTGAAAAGTGAAATTGAGTAATTACAATGATTATTTTGACACTGACACACTAACACATCTATGACGAACGTGGTATTTTCCTTTGTAAATGTACCAATCGACTATTATATCATTCTTTCAATAAAAATTCCCCACTTTTTGGAGTGCTCGATTACATGTACATCTTATTCTTGCGCATGCTCTCGTCCAGGTCACCTGTATATAATGGTCATTTTGTCAATCTCCCCCAGGTGACCACTATAGACAGGTTTGACTGTATTTTTACAGTATATTGTATAGTATACAGAATATTGTACATCAACATTTAACTAGTGTTTGGTGGGGTATTAATTTAGTCCCATTGATCATGATGTTGCAACCAGGAAGTGAATTACTCAATGTATTTTGAAGTCAAAATACAACTTTTTAGACACTTTATGTTCAGAACCACAGTAATGATATTAATATGTTATACTTTGTCACTGGATTTAATTTCTTTTTATTGTTCTTAAATTCGTGAAAAAAATTAGCTTTCTGTCTTGATCAGTTTTAAAGTTTTAAACAAGTATCTGTTAGAAAAATATATAATAAACTCTGTATGGTCTATGTTCTTAAAACAACAAAAAGGAACATGCTTGTCTTGATTTGTATAGATACGGAAGCCAATAGAATCATAAGTCCATATTGAAATTCAGGGATATCTTTCACTAGTGTGAGAAATTACGTCTTTCACTAGTGGAAAATATCACGATCTTCAATTTTTAGGTGAAAGTAAGAACCTATTTCTTCTCCTAAAATATGATTGCAAACTCCAATATAATGGTAATGTTCCCTCTCCTGTAGAGTGACTGTGTGAATGTTGTGTAACACCCAATGAGAAATTTTTCAGCTATATTATAGTGGGAACAAGTTACATTCAATGAGATGATAACGATGTCTACTTTGTACTAGACCAACACGCTTAGTTGGATTTTTATAAAGCTAGCTCACTGAAACATCAGTCAGAGGTTAGAGATGTCGCTCCACTCAGACATATTATCCTGATTCCAAGCTCACCCATCTATGTTCTTACTCCTTAATGCTACACAAATTTCATAGTCTTTGGTTTGACCCGACCGGGGTTCAAACTCAAGATCTACTGCATTGGAGGCAAACCATTGCAAAACCTCAACATATTGTCACTTACTTGAACACAGGAATATTAAGATTATCTCCGGCAGCTACATATGGAGCCTTTATATCATAGTTCCATAAAATAAATGTCACCAATATATAGTCTAGATGACTGAGATGTAGTGGTAAATATATCATAGGAATTCCCCTCTGGAAATATAAAAATAGCAACATTACTAAAAATAAATGTCACCAATATATAGTCTAGATGACTGAGGTGTAGAGGTAAATATATCACAGGAATTCCCCTCTGGAAATATAAAAATAGCAACATTACTAAAAATAAATGTCAGTTACATTACAAGGTACAAGGAATTTACTATCTTGACATCATGAAAATTAGTAAAAATACAGATTACTTTAATAAGAAATCTTTTAAGATACTGGAACCCTGTGATCACTACTCTCTCTATATATCTGAAATCAAATAATTTTCTCATTAGCTATACTTGATTTCTAATACCGGTACATAGAATTTATTCAAAAATATATCTTAAATTCTAATACATAGAGCATTTCAGGAATGATTCTGGTTTGAAAATAAAATAACTGAAAATCAATGAAAAATAGCTGAAACCATCTACACCCCCTTTCAAATGGTCCATTTTTTACATGATCTGACTGTGTCCTGCAATTTTTGGCAGTTTCTCTCCAGAGGAAAATAACTGAAAATAATCATCCCTGTAAAGTACATGGTAAATCTATACAAGTGACTTGATGTGTTAAATATTACCTCTGATGCCTTTTTGATAACTGCCATCTGGTTTTTATGGACATGTACACCATTTAGCATGACAGACAATACCTTCAGTAAAACCCAAGCTGTTAATCTGTAAATATAAACAATCTATTTACAGTGTTGTCAAGTATAAATAGACATAAATTGGTTCACTTTATACACAGTGTCATAAGTCTATTTCCAGGACTTATCTACACATTTGTTATTTTAAGTTTAAACTACAGGCTCACATAAGCCTATAGTCATCTGATAAAGAAGATTTTAGAAGATTTTTTTAACCATTTCATAGTAGTCAAATCTGCCCATGTATTAAAAGGTCACCTTTTTCTTGTCTTGTCATAGAAAAATTCATATGAATTGAACCTCTTTTAAGAGGTCACCTGTCTTATAAGGCCACTTTTTATTGGTCCCAAATGTGACCTCTTAATACAGGAACTTGGACCCAATAGACCCTCGGTCATTTATTGGTACAAAAATTAATTGACATGTCATAATGGTACTCTATACTAAATACATTTCTATTACTGATTCTTAAGAATTTCATTTTTTTTCAAACTTTTTTCATCGCAGCCTATGTAAAACTTTGGACAGTAGGGATTGGTCCCTACATATCATGTGACTGTGGTCTTTGAACAGAATTGAATTTATATATTACAATGATGCTGTATAGCAAATATGGTACATTTCTATTTCAGCTTTTTGAGAAGATTTATTTTATTTCTTCCCAAGGACTTTTCCTATTAAGATTTCATTGGGTTAGGCAGCTTTGTCGGACGAGATTAATATGTAATAATGATGTTCAAATTCTCATGTAAAATTTACAAACTAAAATATATGTCATGATGTGTTTGACATCAAACTGACAGATAATGTTCTGATTCTGAAAACTGAAAAAAACTGTTGGTGAGATCAAAGGAAAAATGCATAGATTGCTGACAATTCAGAAATATAACTGTAATATAACAGGGTAGAGTGATTTGGCTGTTATATGTGTAGTGTGTAGGGATATAAATAAGACATATGTAATAATATACAGATTTGACAACATACAAAAGATCATGGACATAAGCAGTTATATGTGTTTTCAATGGCTCATTTCTTAATCTTCCAAAACACCAATTCAAGTGAACAATTTTCAGCTAGATATCATGGAGATAACATACATGTAATATACAGTTGATTTGCATAATGAATATTTTTATATACCAGATCAACATAATAGTGGTAGCTTAATTCAGTAATACTCCACGGTATACAAGGGTTGTTGTGGTCGTGATCATATGGAAGTTAGATTTGCAATCCATGCCTATCACCACTAGAGTTGTGAGTTTGAACCCAGTTCATGGCGAGGTGTACTAGATACAACATTATGAGATAAAGTTTGATCAGCGACTTGTGGCAGGTCGATGGTTTTCTCTGGTTTCCTCCACCAATAAAACTGACCACCATGATATAACTGAAATATTGTTGAAAGTGGTGTTAAACACTATAAACCTGAACCAAACCATCCACAGTATACATCATCAAATAACATAGAAACTAAATCCCAGCCTGACCAGTGATTATTCTCTGACTCTGTGTCTAATGTTATGTGCTTAATGCAAAAGCAACAAATTAATATATATATATAAAGTCTTTGTAATTACCTGACAAGGGCTGTAACTCTGATCTCTCATACTCCTGACAAGCATACTAACCATTACAATAGATATGCTATTGTGGTGATGTTTTTTTTAAGATAAACCTATTATTTTCACTTTTAAATTGATCTTTTTATAAATTAATAGCAGATTGGTCTTCACAATTAAGATTTATTAAATCAATTGGAGTGCAACAGAATATGCATACAAGACTTATGTTTCTTAGTGTTAGATACACCAATCTTCAATCTTGGTTAAAACTAAAGGCTCCCAGGAGCCTGTAATCGCTCACCTGGTTTTCAATTTGACATCTAAAGTTGATAGAAATGGGGGGTGTTACACATAATTTTGAAAGTGGGTCATCCAAAGATCATTTCAACTCAAATTTCTGAGCAAAAGATTTTGCTGTGATTTTTATCTCATAATATTCCTAAACGGAATAAACTGGCTGAAAAAATCTCACAGAAAAACCCAGAATATATGTTAAACTACTCATTGCCATGTAGCTGCAGTTAAAATTTGAGTTCATTTTGATTTGTAATAAAGCAGAAATTGACAACTAAAGAAATTTCTAATTTTAGTAACAGCAGCCATTTTGAATGGAGGGTGGGGCTGTCAGACACATATTGAAAGGGGACCACCCAAGGACCATTCCAGCTAAATTTGCTTTAATTTGGTTTAGTGGTTTCAGAGGAGAAGATTTAAATGTGATCTTTTATCAAAAGATGCCTAATTTGCATAATCGGTATAAATCGGCTTAAAGAAAAATTTCACAGAAAAACCCGGAATATATGTTAAACTAATCCTTGCCATGTAGCTGCAGTTAAAATTTGAGCTCATATTGGTTTATACTAAAGCAGCAATGGACAATTGAAGAAATTTCTATTTTTAGTAACAGCAGCCCCGCTGGTGGCCATCTTGGATTTTCAATAGGTCCAAAAAGTAACAACACTTGGTTAGCAGCTTGCAATGATCATTCATGACAATTTTCAATTCCATCCTCCATGTAGTATTGGAGAAGAAGATCTTTGAATTTCAGCCAATCAGAGGCTATTATGGCCCCTGGCAGCCATATTGGATAACCAATTAGAACAAAAAGTAACAACAATTGATCAGAACCTTGTCAGGAACATTTCTGCCAAGTATGGTTCCAATCCATCCAGTGGTTCTTGAGAAGAAGTTTGTTTTACATATTTCCCATAGGATCGCTATGTTAAATTATGTCCCCCCGCTGGTGGCCATCTTGGATTTTCAATCGGTCCAAAAAGTAACAACATTTGGTTAGCAGCTTGTAATGATCATTCATGACAATTTTCAATTCCATCCTCCATGTAGTAGCGGAGAAGAAGATCATTAAAAATTTCAGCCAATCAGAGGCTTTTATAGCCCCTGGCAGCCATGTTGGATAACCGATCGTAACGAAAGTAACAACACTCGGTTAGACCATGCAAATGAACATTCCTGCCAAGTTTGGTACAATTTGCTTTAGTGGTTCTCTAGAAGAAGATTGAAATGTTTACGGACGGACGCCAAGTGATGGCAATAGCTCACCTGACCCGAAGGGTCAGGTGAGCTAAAAAGAACCTACAAGTATTCATCCTAATAATAGTGTGAAACAACCAAAATCACAAGCACAGAGATATACTGTATATACTCTCATGTAGAGTGACAGTTCTAGTTGTGACATCCAATTCCTGATACCTATATGTACACTACTTCAGCATCATCAGGCAAAGTAACACTGACCTTTGATCCAAAGTCCAAAATCAATTGGATTCTTCTACTCCACAAGGGGTATGATCAAATGTAAGGTAGTGATGATAAAAAAAAACCAAATGAGGGCACTCATCCATCCATCTTAAAAACCAATATCAGAGATCTACTTTATCACTACTTGTCAATTTCATTTTACTATTTTTGTCCTATTTTCAATTTTAGCAAAATTCTTAGTTTATTTTTAAACATTTACAACCAAAAATACATGACTTACTTAACAAGTCTGTTTGATATAGTTGATTTCATTACATTTAATATCTCCATAGGTTTCTTCTTTATTTTCTCTTTTCTGCTAACAGAAGTGGCTGAAAAAAGTTTAAAAGATTGGAATATAAAAGCATGCTAAGGAGCTCAAGACATCATACATTTTAAATTCATTGATTACCTGAATGTGTACACAATGTAACTTTAAGAATTTTTCCAATAATTTATGGTGACCAGCATTAGATATTAATGGAAGCAATCATGTCTATAGGTTAATACCAGTCCAGCTTGAGCTGTCATTGGTGTAAAAATATACGGCATTACATGTATAGACAAGAATTATTTCATGACATGGTTCTTCATATATATCAACTGCTCACAGATCAAATAATACCAACCTATACTATCCATATTAATGCAATTTTCTAAAATTATATACAGTTCATTCAATCAGACCACCTCAAACTATATCAAACAATCTAGTTTGCTAACTATTTACCTGATGGGATCCCAACGGTTGTTTTGTTTGTATTTGTAACCTTACATTGTGATGTCGGGCACAATGACGACAGTGTTTGCAAGATTATGTTTTACCCCTGCATCTGGGAAATGAAATTCTACACCAAATTACATCAAATTGATAAAGATGCCAGATGTAGAGTTTGTTAGTAGAAGTAAAGTATATCACTCAACTGCAGACTAGGGACCATTTCACACTCATTTTAGGGATTGCTAACTATGGTCAGTCATGGATCCATTTTTTATTATTAAATCAGTCTTTTACATTATGGAAAGTAAGATTAAACATTGATGGTCAAGAAGTCATCTTTTATCAACCATATGAACAAACACCTCTCACCTCTAACCTTTGAATACAACATGTTGTTAGATATCCAGGACAACCACACAAAAAAACAGTATTTGTTCATATTATAATCCTTACCCTTTTCTGTCTGGGCTTGTACAGCTTCCAATACTCTGAAAACAAAATTGAAATTATAAACATTCTACTTTTTGTACTAATGATCAAATACATAGAGTCAAGTGTTGCAAGTCAGCTTTTTAATGTTGAATGTTGCCTTTTTTTCTCTCCATGCAATTGGCAGATTTTAGCAGACAGCAAACACAATTGGCAGATACTATACAGATAGCTTTGTATCTGCATACAAATTCCAAATCAAATAACTCCATACTTTATCTACATGTATGTTCTATAAAAATAATGATAGACTGTTATGAACATGTATTATATAATTTATTGGTAATGAACCAGTAGTGTGGGATTTATCAGTTATGAACATGTATTATATAATTTATCGGTAATGATCCAGTAGTGTGGGATTTATCAGTTATGAACATGTATTATATAATTTATCGGTAATGAACCAGTAGTGTGGGATTTATCAGTTATGAACATGTATTATATAATTTATCGGTAATGAACCAGTAGTGTGGGATTTATCAGTTATGAACATGTATTATATAATTTATCGGTAATGAACCAGTAGTGTGGGATTTATCAGTTATGAACCTGTAGTATATAATTTATCGATAATGAACCAATAATGTGGGATTTATCAGTTATTAACCTGTAGTATATAATTTATCAGTAATGAACTTGTTGTGTGGGATTTATCATTATGTGATTTATCAGTTATGAACATGTAGTATATANATGTATTATATAATTTATCGGTAATGATCCAGTAGTGTGGGATTTATCAGTTATGAACATGTATTATATAATTTATCGGTAATGATCCAGTAGTGTGGGATTTATCAGTTATGAACCGGTAGTATATAATTTATCGGTAATGAACCAATAATGTAGGATTTATCAGTTATTAACCTGTAGTATATAATTTATCAGTAATGAACTTGTTGTGTGGGATTTATCATTATGTGATTTATCAGTTATGAACATGTAGTATATATATATATATAATTTATCAGTTATGAACATGTAGTATGTGCTTTATCAGTTATAGATATTATATATATATATATATATATAGCATATGTTTACATATTGCTTAGCCTTATCATAAATACAATTACATGTATATCCATTATTGTATTACCTTATGCCTATACCAGCTTGTTTAATCATTTCCATTTTTTTAATTGTGAAATGGTCAAGATTGTAATGTAATTGTGAAATGGTCAAGATTGTAATGTAATTGTGAAATGGTCAAGATTGTAATGTAATTATGAAATGGTCAAGACTGTAATGTAATTGTGAAATGGTCAAGATTGTAATGTAATTGTGAAATGGTCAAGATTGTAATGTAATTATGAAATGGTCAAGATTGTAATGTAATTGTGAAACGGTCAAGATTGTAATGTAATTGTGAAATGGTCAAGATTGTAATGTAATTGTGAAATGGTCAAGATTGTAATGTAATTATGAAATGGTCAAGATTGTAATGTAATTGTAAAATGGTCAAGATTGTAATGTAATTATGAAATGGTCAAGATTGTAATGTAATTGTGAAATGGTCAAGATTGTAATGTAATTGGATTTACATCTAACAATACAATCAGTCAATATCACCACTAACAGTCTGAATCCAACATATTCAATATCACCACTAACAGTCTGAATTCAACTTTTTTTTTTGAGAGGGGTACTGATTAATACTTTATGTGATATAAAGTTTGTCAGTTGTGTGTTAAAGATATTTGTATTTCTCTGGGTGTTCTGATTCCCACCTCTAATCAATACAACTGTCACAATATAACTTAAATTTTGTTGCAAACGATGTTAACCACTCAAAATCATATATATCAATTTATTTAACATAAGAAATTATATTTTCCTAGATCTAACTATTTAACATAAGAAATGATATTTTCCTAGATCTAACTATTTAACATAAGAAATGATATTTTCCTAGATCTAACTATTCTTGGTAAAAGAGATAATCATAATGTTTACCTTGGTGAAGTTAAAACAAACTTCAAAACATCCTTATATCTATGAGATGTATTACGTCCAAGTGCATAAGCCAAATTCTGAAATCTTCTCTTCAAAAATGTCTTTGGTCTAAAACAAATCATCAATAGCTATTAACAATCATTTATTTTGTAATGAGAAAGATACAACTAGTGCAGGGGTCGTCGTGGTCATGATTGTATGGCAGTTGGATTTACAACTACCTATGCAATCAGTGTCTATCACCACTAAATTGTGAGTTGAAACCCCACTCAGGCGAAGTATACTTGATGCAACATTATGTGATAAAATTTGTCTGTGACTTGCAGCTGGTCAGTGGTTTTCTCTGGGTACTCTGGTTTCCTCTGCCAATAAAACTGACCACCTTTTAAGTAGTTTATATCTTTTGTAAACATTTCTTTGTTTTACTAATAAGTACTATAAACATTTCTTTGTTTTACTAATAAGTACAGTTGACTCTCGTTATCTCGAATTCGATGGGACCATGGAAAAAATTCGAGTCAACCGTAGTTCGACTCAAGAGGAGCTACGAAAATCGGAAGTGTAGTTTGTTTAATGACGAAAGGGAGACAACTCGAGCGAAATTTTGAAGAGCTAACACCAGCGCCGCATGTCCCGATTCTCGGAACGATTTAAAATTTATTCGATGTTTTTGTTGCTGTTTTTTCTCTCTCTGTTAAATTCGTTGAATCTTGTGGAACAACTGATACCTTCTAGATATCTTTTTCGTGTGTATGATTATGTTTTTAGCTGTTGCGTTGTCATTAAACATCACCCATCATGATGTATTTTTCTTTGTGCAATATTTACAACAAATTGTGTGTTTTTATGATTCAATAAAGTGTAAAAAAAATTCCCCTTTTATTACAACTGTTAATTAAGAGTAACATTTTTTTCAAATCTCTCAAAATTGAGAAATTATAATTAATTTCCGACAATAGATAAAACGCTTCCGTTGTGTACTTTTCATAATCATTGATGTATGCCGACCCAAGCGCACTTATAATATTATGAATCGATTATTTTTTATTGTACACATCTAACTTGTGTCATAATACAAGACAATTACTAATTAATTTGACAGATTGTGAAATAAACATGTGAAATAGCCTAAGGTAAAAATGTCAAAGCCAATGACCGGATGTTTCACCTGTGATCCGATTTTAATCCCAAGATAATACACATGTTTTGACAGGTAAATTCGACTTAATGAATGTAAATGATATGGCTTTCTACATCTCGGGACCAAAACTTTTATTCGAGACAACCGAAATTTCGACTCATCCGAATTCGACTCAACAGGAGTCAAATTACATATATTTATACACAACGAAGTTCGGGACTTCGATAAAAATTCGACTCAACCGGAAATTCGAGTCAACCGAGTTCGAGACAATGAGAGTCAACTGTACTATAAACATTTCTTTGTTTTACTAATAAGTACTATAAACATTTCTTTGTTTTACTAATAAGTACTATGTCTTTTTGTTGGATTTTCCACCTTTTTTGCTTGTTTGTTTATACATCTTTATGTTAATTGAAATATCACACTGCATGATTGCTGTCATGTATATAATTTGTTGTAAATCGTAGGTAACAGGCTATAAATAATTGTTGTTATAACTTGTGCCAGATCCCAATTGCTAATATTTTGAGCTAATAAAATATGTTGAATTCAAATACAAACCTGACACCACCTGATACATCTAAAATGTTATGCATCCCTAGATTATGATTAGACACATTAAAATCTTTCTGACTGTATGGCACACAAGAACAGCAGCGTCCCATTGTAGGTCTAGTTGTCACTAAACTGTCTGCTGTTATAATGGGGGTTGTTTTAAATTGAGTGATAACATTGTTATTCACCTACAAATAAATAAACAAATTACTTGGTGAGAGACCTGAGGTTGTTTCCTTGTTTGATAGATGTACTCTCTAATGACAATTTATTTCTTTACAATATTAAAACTAGAGGCTCAGCACTGAGCTGAGCCTGTGTCGCTCACCTTGCATTCTGCTCTTAAGAAACTTAATACAGAACATTCCATAGCCTATAGGTGCTTCCCACAGGCCTCTACATTAACATTTTTTTTAACTTGTCCCTTCGGACATTACTAACTAAAACGAGTTGCAAGTCAAAATCATTTGGTCTTGTTTTATACTCGGCTATAAAAAAAACTTTCGGTAGGGGATGGGGGTGACCTCAGGCCTCAACACTTGGGGCAATTAATTTATCTATTCACCTGATCATAAATATATATGATTTGGGGAGGGGATCTCAACCATTAAACAGTTCACCTCAGGTAGGGGATGGGGTATGACCCCAGAGGCCTGAGCTATAAGGTATTTAATTAGCCTAGTCACCCTGATCATAAATATATATGGCTTAGGGGTGGGGATCTCAACTATTAAAAAGTTCACTTCAGGTAAGACCCCCTGGGGCCTGAGCTATAAGGCATTTAATTTGGCCAGTCACCCTGATCATAAATATATATGGTTTAGGGGTGTGGATCTCAACCATTAAAAAGTTCACTTCAGGTAGGGCATGGGGTATGACTCCCAGGGCATGAGCTATAAGGCATTTAATTTGCCTAGTCACCCTGATCATAAATAGATATGGTTTAGGGGTGGGGATCTCAACCATTAAAAAGTTCACTTCTGGTAGGGGTGGGGTATGACCCTCCAGGGCATGAGCTATAAGGCATTTAATTTGCCTAGTCACCCTGATCATAAATAGATATGGTTTAGGGGTGGGGATCTCAACCATTCAAAAGTTCACTTCAGGTAGGGGGTTGGGGATGACCCCCAGGGCCTGAGCTATAATGCATTTAACTTGCCTAGTCACCCTGATCATAAATATATATGGTTTAGGGGTGGGGATCTCAACCATTAAAAAGTTCACTTCTGGTAGGGGTGGGGTATGACCCCCAAGGGCATGAGCTATAAGGCATTTAATTTGCCTAGTCACCCTGATCATAAATATATATGGTTTAGGTTGGGTATCTCTGTCACATTTTTTTATAGATTCATTTTAACTGTATTATACTAAGGCCATGCAAAATTAATTACTTGGTTCTCAGGCCTTTTTTTGTCAAAAGTGATGAGGGAGGGCGGCATTTTTTTTTTATCCTTTTACTGCTGTAAAAAGTGATGAGGGAGGCATTTTTTCTTCTTTTTTTTTTGTAAAAAATATGACAATGTATAAAACTTTTCATTACTTTATCGAAAATTTCAATTTTATTTCTTCCGATGGTGGCAGAAACATCACAAGTGGTTATTTTTTATGGAAAAGTCCAATCCGCTGGTCCCAACGTACCATTTTTTTATCTCCGTAAACAATTCCAATAAGGTACAAGTTTGGAGAAGCCCCCTATTATGTTCCTGGTGAAACTGGCAAACATTTGTGCTGATGAGGGAGGGCGGCATTTTTTTTTTATCCTTTTACTGCTGTAAAAAGTGATGAGGGAGGCATTTTTTCTTCTTTTTTTTTTGTAAAAAATATGACAATGTATAAAACTTTTCATTACTTTATCGAAAATTTCAATTTTATTTCTTCCGATGGTGGCAGAAACATCACAAGTGGTTATTTTTTATGGAAAAGTCCAATCCACTGGTCCCAACGTACAATTTTTTTATCTCCGTAAACAATTCCAATAAGGTACAAGTTTGGAGAAGCCCCCTATTATGTTCCTGGTGAAACTGGCAAACATTTGTGCCGATGAGGGAGGGCGGCATTTTTTTTTATCCTTTTACTGCTGTAAAAAGTGATGATGGAGGCATTTTTTCTTCTTTTTTTTTTTGTAAAAAATATGGCAATGTATAAAACTTTTCATTACTTTATCGAAAATTTCAATTTTATTTCTTCCGATGGTGGCAGAAACATCACAAGTGGTTATTTTTTATGGAAAAGTCCAATCCGCTGGTCCCAACGTACAATTGTTTATCTCCGTAAACAATTCCAATAAGGTACAAGTTTGGAGAAGCCCCCTATTATGTTCCCTGGTAAAACTGGCAAACATTTGTGCCGAATTTGCACAGAAACGATTGACATTTTGTCTAAATGTCAAACGGAAACACGTTTTTTATTCATACATTGTCATAACGATGCTTTAAATCTCATTTAAGCACGATGCGTTTTAAAGCGTTTCACCGACCAAACGATATAAGAGAAAAAACAGATGCGGTTGTTTTTTCCGTACGGACAGCGCTACCGCATTTAATTTTTTTTACAATTTTTGCAATAAAATCGGCAATGCGGCGACGAATTTCCACATGCGGGCGGGCCTCAGAACCAAGAAATTAACTTTTTATGGCCTAAAGTAAATTAAATTTAAATCTTTCCACAGATTAAATTGGAGTTATCTTTCTTTCCACAGAAAACAGATTTGTTTAGAAAGCATACAATCATAAAAATTAATTGCATGTGGTGGCCATGTTTGTCAATGGATCGGGACGAAATGAGCAATCTTTATAGAGGACCCTCCATAGATGCTTCCTACCAGGTTTCAATTCATTTTGATCAGTAGTTTCAGAGGAAAAGATTTTAAAAAATAGGCCAATCAGAAACAAGAATTGCTTGTGGCGGCCATGTTTGTTAATGGATCAGGACGAAATGAGCAATCATTATAGAGGACCTTCCATAGATGCTTCCTACCAAGTTTCAATTCATTTGGCTAAGGGGTTTCAGAGCAGAAGATTAAAATGTGAAAAGTTAACGGACGACGGATGCCAAGTGATGGCAAAAGCTCACATTGCCTTTGGCAAAGTGAGCTAAAAAAAGTATTTTATTTCTATCTTGTTTGAGAAGTACAGAATTGAATCATTTCTGTTCAGAATTTTGACTCTGTACTTCATAATCCTTTGGTGATGATAGAGTTGATAACTATAGTATGGTCATTTTAAATATGATTTTGACTATTACAGACAATTGTAGGAAGCTGTCATTAACTGGCTTCAATGGTGACTTTGAGTGATTCTTGTTTAATGCCATCTTAACAATTATTCAGCTATATCAAGGCAAGAACAAATTAATTTTCAAAGAGATGATGATGAGGTTCGCTTACTAGACCAACACGCTTAATTGGATTTTTATAGTGCTAGCTCACTGAAACAACAGTCCGCAGATAGACATGTCGCCCAACTCTGACACATTAATCTGATTCCGAGCCAACCAGTCTTTGCTATTTCTCCTTAATGCTACGTGCTGTTTGGAGAAGCAACAAATACCAATTTTACAGTCTGGTTTGACCTGATCGGGACTCGAGTCCACGATCTACCACACTCGAGACGAGCATGCTAACCATTACACCACCAATGTGGTTCAATGGTGACTACAAAATGTAGATATGTAGCATTAAAATGTAGGTATCATCTTCATATGGGAAACATTTACAAAATTGATCCAAGAAAATATAAAAATGAATTAATGCACCATTTGGAGGAAAAAATTATAACATACATTTTCAACAGGCACAGCTCTATGCTTAGATCTACGAGGTTTAATGTTATCCCCATATTTGTCTCTCCATTTTTGTCTTCCATCTTGTAAGATTTTCTGTGTGTTGGAGTCTGTCTGTTTACTACTAGAACTAGGTCCTCTTTTCTCCCATTTACTATAAACAGCTTGTAAGTTTGGAGTAACTGACATTCTGTAATAAAAATTAAAAAAAAACACAGATATTATTGCATATATATAGAATTATATGGTCAAAAAGAAGAATAGTTATAACATACGTTACAACATAAAGACATTTCAGCTATTTTCGTCTATTCATGACAAGAACAAGTTAATAATTTTTTTTGCTTTTCGATTTTATTAGATGACCGTTACAATTAAGTTGAAAATCAGTAATGGTTTTTAATTTTTGGTTTGGCCCAAAAAAATATGATTCATAGCTCTTAGTTATGTCTTCTTTTCTTACGAATATTTTTTCAGTGACCACAGACATAAACAAAACGACTTCAAGAGCTATGATTCAGCAGCTAGCTGCCTAGTGCTCTCCAGTTGACACAATCAATGTAATTCTGACTTCTGTACAACAGTGAAAGGTGTGTTATTTGACAATTTTCTATCATTAAAGACCAGTATCCACACTGATATTTATATAATGTAACCATCATACATATGTAACCTCAATGGACACACATACGAACCATTTTCATATAATTATCTGAAATAAATCAAAATATAAGGGTAGATAAACTTTTAGAATACATTAAAACCTGCACTTAAGACCGTACATTTTGATGTGCATAATTGAAAATTTGCTTTATATGCATTTCAATATTTGTTTTTTATGTATTATGCTTCTTTTTGTTGATGAGATGCGAACGTGATTACATCATTTTGCTTCAGATTTTAACTTAACATATTATATCATTATCTTTAATACCACCCGACGTTAAGGTAATTACAAATTCTACTTTCTTCCTTGTTGATGCAACAACACCCAGGAATTGTTTAAGAATTTAATGCATTCTTTTGAAGTTTCATTGAGGTATGAAAGCGTTGACCGAAGTACATTTTCAATGAAGCGTGGTAGCGCTTCATGTTGAAAATGTTTACCTGGTTTACCTGGTGTCGAGATCAATTTAGGCTAGCTAGCCTCTACGATCCTTCTTAATTGTTCTGTTTCAGTGCTCGCTTCCGGTCCATAGAAATCGGGCACAAACTTAATGTCTAAATCAATCCAATGTTTATTCAACTGGCTTTTGAAGCTGTTGACCGTTTTAGCTTCCACTACTGTAGTCGGCAAGTTGTTCCATGTGTCTACTACTCTCTGAGAAAAACTATACTTCCTAATGCTAGTCCTACTCACTGTGTTGTTTATAAATTTTCTTGCTATGGCCTCTAGTGATTGATTCTTTTATTGGGAAGAGATATTCATTTCCTACTTTGTCTATGTTGTTTAATATTTTGAAGGTTTCCACCATATCGCTTCTTAATCTTCTATATTGCAGAGATGGTAATCCCAAATATTTGAGTCTGCTGCTATAGCCGAGATGTTTTATAATTTTGACCATCTTTGTACATGTAGCTCTGCGTTGCACATTCTCGATTTGAATACCTTCCTTCTTCTATATAACTGCCCAAACAGTGCTTCCATATTCTAAGTGTGGCCTGACTAAACTCTTGTATAAAGTTAAAAACATATCTTTATCCATATAAGTGAAGGTTCTGTTTATCATACCTAATCTTTGATTTGCTTTATTAGTTTGGATGTGGATATGTTGTTGGAATTTTAGTTTGTCATCAATTGTAATGCCTAAATCTTTTTCCTCCATTGTCTTTGTTATATTATTTTCTCCCAAGTGATAGCTTGTATTGACAAATGGGCCAAAATGGTGTGTTTGCACTTGGATTTATTTAACTTCAGAAGCCAAGGTTTACCTAAACTATATTTATCTTTCAATCCCGTTAATTTTTCCTACCACTTACAACGTAATTAGGACAAAAAACCGCCCGGTGTGAATCACTCCGGGCGCTGCTCCCGTACGTTGAATGAGATCGATTCGTAACCCTAAATGGAGCACAAGCGGAATGAGGGTTACGTTATCGTATCTACAGTACAGAACAGACTGTGACTGTGAGGCTGTGCATCAGCTGATGCAACCCTTATTTTAACGAATAAAAAAAACTTGCCTGACTTAATTTCTCTACCAGACACTTCTCTGCAGATAAAATACTGACAAATTTTTCTTTTAAGGACTTTAGTACATGTTATTTCGGGTCATAATCAGTTCACTGTTCGGACTTTCCACCGAAAATTTGTAATTGCCAAACCAAGGCAGGTAGAGCATTGCACAAAATACGGAAAACAGGAGAAAGCACCACTCACTATATAGTTTTTAATCCGTGGGTGATAACTCATTCACGTGTTTGAAGTAAACATGGAACTTTTTAAAGAAAAAACAATTAAAAGCCACAATATGGAAAGAGGGCATTATTAGACGTAGGACAGATACTTAATCTAACAATTTCAAACTATATCGTATAGGCAACACTGCATAAGGCCACACAGGGGAACCTGAAAATTTTATGA
>MJUT01049866.1:10882-34944 GCA_002080005.1 Gigantidas platifrons | reverse complement strand
TTTTTTTTCTAACTTTTTTATTTTATTCTATTTATCTCTGATTATTTTCTGTTTAATTGATATTTCCTTGCCTCTAAATTGTTAACTGTTTATAATTAAATTGACTGACAGATTTACTTACTTTCTTCAAGTCTGAGGTCTTGGTTGATGTTTGATACAATAGCAGGTGTTACCTTTCAAGTTTTTATTTCCTGCACAAGACCTATGCTTCCAAACATTGCAAAGTTTTTTTTACCTTTTATTCCCTCACATCCTATCATATTTTCTATTATATTTGGTTTTCCACATTCACAGTCTATTTCAATTTTATGTGTATTGATCTTAAAATTTTTAGGTGCAAATCCAACATGATTTTTAGGAAAAGCCGAGAAATTACCTTTTTCTAAACAATGAACTAGATGTTCTCTCATATATTTTGTTCAAATTTTATATGAGTTCCTCCTTTAAATCCAGACTGACAAAATTCAACTGCATTGGCCAAAGAAAATAATCCAGTCTATACTATTGTCCTGCTTCTGAGTTTCTGGTAATTTAATCGAAAGTTTTTTTTTACTATTTTTGCCATAAATTTGTGCCAATTGGTATTCCAAAGAAGTTGTAATATTTAAAGCTAAACTGTCTAACAGATATATTTCACCATTCGAAAGTTGTATTGGAGGACCCGGAGAACACCACCGACCTGTCGCAAGTCACTGCCAAACTTTATCACATAATGTTGTACATCTCACCCTGATTGAGATTCGAACTCACAACATCAGTGGTGATGGGAATTGATTGCATATATAGCTGTAGATCCAACTACCATGCGATCACGGCCACGACAGCCCCATATTTGGCTTGGTAATTTCAGGATCAGCTAAAAACAGTTGAAGTGACATTTTGTTTTTGTTTGAATAAAATAAATATCCGGAACTGTTATGTAATGATTATCCAAATGCTGTTTTGTTATTTTACAAGGAACATTGTAAAGCTTTATACGGGTCTTGGACAAATTCCCCCCAGACAAAAGCCCCCTAACGAAAAGCCCCCCAATAATAAGTTAATGTTTTTTGTGCCATATATTTTTTTCTGTGTCTTTGTTTAACTGTTCAGATATGTAAAAATTTCTTTGTATTTTCTAACATGATTAGACTTTTTTTTCCTCTGTATTTTAATTTATTGTACCTCTGTTTTTTGTTGTTTTTTTTTTTAACTTGAACCATATTTATATATTTGTATCTTTGCACATATTTTGGACATGTTGTACAGCTATTTATGGGTTAGCATTATTTTTAATAATAAGTTATTTTTGAAGATATCATAAACAGTTGAAGCTTGTGTTTAGGAATTGTAATAGCTCTTGTCAAAAAAGGTAAAAACAAAATAAATCATTATAATTTATCAAACATGATGAGAAAATAACTCACTCACTACTTTTAATAACTTCAAATGTTATAAAGGTAATTATCAAGAGATTATCATTACAAACAATTCCTGATTAACTTTACCTGATTAATTTCAATTTAAACATTAAAAAAGCAGTATTTTTTTATATTTACATTTTATAAATGAACAACATGTGGAAAAATATGTTTTTAAAGTATTTTATATTTGGTACTTTTTCCCCCACCCCTCCTTTTTTAATAGGGGTGGGTTTTATCTTGAAGATGTCTTTAAAATCACCACCAATATAAAAAATGTAATATGATTGTATGATTATTTCATTGTGGGTTTTTTTGTGTGTTGTTTTGTAATTATAATGCACTTTTTACAGTAACTGTACAAATCAAAGACAATTAAATTTGCATTTCTTGCATCTCTGGTAAGCATGCGGCTTTATGGAAAAAGAGCAAAGACCGGCTGGCTCGAAATCAGGATAATGTGTATGAGTGTCTATCCACGGACTGTTGTTTCAGTGAGCTATCACTATAAAAATCTGACTAAGCCTGTTGGTCTAGTACAAAGTGGATCTCGTCATCATCACATTGAAAATTCTCGTCATGATATTGCTGAAAAATTGTTGAGATGATGTTAAACAACAATCATTCAATCACTTAATTACAACATGTGATGTCATGTTTGGAAAAAGAATACATTGTATATACCACAGTACCATATTTATATATAGAATAAACTTGTCATTTTATATTCATTGTCCAACATTTATGTATTACCTTTATAGATTCAGTAATCAAGAGGGGAGGGTTAGGATCACATTAACTGGTTTCACCCTGCCACATTTTGTGCCTGTTCTAAACTAGGGCCTGGATTTCTATTGTCACATGTCATGGTCTTTTTTATTTGCTTGATGAGTTCAGTTGAGATGATGAGGTTTACTCGATACATCATTATGTGATAAAATTCGTAAGTGACTTGCGGCAGATCAGTGGTTTTCTCTGAGTACTCTCTTATTTCCTCCCCCAATAAAACTGACAACCACGATATAACTGAAATATTGTTGAAAGTGGCGTTAAACACGATAACCCTAATTTCTCTACCTTATACTAATATACTACCAAACCACATGCACAAATAAATTCTAGACACAGCTTTTTTACTTAAGAACTGAGAACAAAGGTATCAGTATGCTGTTATTGATAAGTCTTATATTTGCTAATGGCAATTATTGCACGCATAATTTTAACTTTGAGCCGTCTTGGTCGTATGGTAGTTGGTACATCTACCTGTGCAATCAGCGGGTATCACTACTAAAGTTGTAAATTAGAACC
This sequence comes from Gigantidas platifrons, assembly GCA_002080005.1. Lineage (NCBI taxonomy): Eukaryota > Metazoa > Mollusca > Bivalvia > Mytilida > Modiolidae > Gigantidas > Gigantidas platifrons. The sequence continues at coordinate 32,236 of MJUT01049866.1, read as the reverse complement.
CCGTTCATTATGAGGTGTACTTGATGCAACATTATGAGATAAAGTTTGTCAGTGACTTGCGACAGGTCGGTGGATTTCTCTGGTTTCTTCCACCAATAAAACTGACCGCCATGATATAACTAAAAAAATGTTGCAAGTGGCATTTCACACCATAAGTCTAATAATAACATATGTTTGTTCTTATTAAGTCATTAACAAGTACACTTGCTTTTTTTTTATGTCAACTTGAAGAGGTCATGTGAGCTTAAATTGTCATCTCTTCAAGTCTGTCCATAAACTTGACACATTTATTTTGTATGGGTTAATTAGCGGTAACACGGGTTCCACAAGAGGAGCAGGAACTCTTTACCCTTCTGGAACCACACATATCAACAATCACCTCTCGGCTAAAGAAAGTTGACACAATGATGGTTAACAATTTAGTCCAGTCAATTTATGATAAGAATAGCCGAACCAGGAACAAATTGCAAAAGAATTTATACATGGTGTTTTAGCAACTTTACTGTATCCCCTTTAACAGACAAAAAGTCACCATGGATATATTTTTTAGGCTTTATAATTTGGTACATTTTTACCCTTGAAAGGGAGATAATTTCTTCAGTTTTGTAGTACAAATTTGCATATTAAATTATTGAAGCCTATTTTTAAGTATATCTTCAGAAACAAATGTGGTTTTGTTTTAAATATCATACTTAAAATTAAAATATGATGATACACATGGCAACATGTAATTACCATGGTAACAAGAACTAGTTGTCCAATATCACCGTATATGGCAAAATCATGCTCATTATTTTATTCATGAGATATGAATATTCATGACGTCGTGGAACTACGTGACATTTGTTGACATCGTGGTAAAATTCAAAGAGAAGAGAGAAAACCTATAGCCTAGCACCCCCCCATTTCCCCCCACACACACAAGTTATTTGGTCGGTCCCTTAATCAATGATGAATAATATATTACTACTGCTGTTTTATGTGTTTTAAAACAAATCATATTTGTTCTATATATGATTTATTTGATAATAATGAATAAAAAAGAACGGACTTGAGATTTTATTGTTATGTTTCCCCTCAACGCACCTCACATAATTATTTGATCATGTGATACTTTGTTTATGAAGAAGCGGTGCAAATGGAACAGACGAATTGTATGAAAATGCCTCGGGAATAATGGTATGTTTCACATGCCCAACATCCCTACGTTGCCTCTTAAATGGCGTCGGGCATTGAAAATTGTAAAAACGATCACAATTAATCTTCTCCAGGAACCTACAGATCACAAGTCTTCCATTCAAAACAAATATCAAGTGGAACTTTTTTACCGGAAGTTTTAATGTGAACGAAGAGAACTTATGTTGGTATGGCGGTTTCGTCAGTTTTATCATTTTTTTAACCATATTTTAAGGGTTTTATAAGAAATGATAGGAAAAGTTGTATCAAAATAAGAAATACTCCAGGAACTTCCAATATATTGAGTATGGTATCAAAAATTTGCTTGAACAACCCTAAGCGGTGTTTGGTGAAAAAAGAACTCAGAAAGTAAGTCCAGGTTTAATAAAAGATCAACACGGCCTCTTTTACTTCTTCAGCCGTTCATTGCTTAAGTACTACGATGACGTCCATTTGATTCAATATGGCGGTCGTATGCAAATTAGCAAAATGGGCTTGATTTTGCCATATCGGGTTCTCTTTAGGTACTCCAACTTCCTCCATCAATAAAACTGGTTGCCATGATATAACTGCAATACTGTTGAGTTGAAAGTGGCATTAAACAACAAACAAAAACCATACAAACAATCTTACACTGGTGTACCACCTGATTTTGTGGGGAAGTTTTTTTTTTTGCAATGTGTTCTCTTTTATTTAATCTTCTCTTATTATGCTATAGTAAGCCCCCAGATCCCTGCGAGCCAGGGTTCATGGTTAACCAGGTAAATTGTAAAAGATAGCTTTGGAACACAACCAAAAACACGCTTGGAATATCCCATCTCAATGCAGGGGAGGTAACTCTTACAACAAGGGGAGGCAACCACAAACACGTTGGAATATCCCAACCCAATACTGTATTAGAGCAGTGTACTTTAGAAACAAAACAATGCTACTGTACACTGGTTACAACATTTACACTCCACTTTAATTAGGGCCCGGGTGGCTCAATGAGTTAGGTAGTTGGATTACCTAACAACTCATACTAGTCCTATAACATATGACTTCACATTCCATCTTCATATGTTATGTTTTCATTGGGATTTTTTCATTTTTTATTTTATGCGGTGGCAGCTAATAAAAAACAAATAGAAAATATCGCCACCCGAGGTACTATGTGACAAGACTAAACTGATACAAGCCTAACACCAATATGGCATGGGTTTACGACCGGCTGTGTAAATTACAAAATAGCGTGCACTCGACTCACAGCCGCAAGTGATGAAGTTAACCAGTTTCTTGTTCATGGTCAGTGGTTCTCTCCGGGTACTTCGGCTTCTTCCACCACTAAAACTGGTAGCCATGATATAGCTTAAATATTGCTGAAAGTGGTGTTAAAACACCAAAAATCAAATTAAATCAATCCACTTTAATCAAAATATAATTTTGTCAAATTACAAGTATTCAGACGCTTTGAAATTCCAAGGTACATAGAAATCAAATGTAAGTACTTTCTGACCTCTTCCCCTATTTTTTGGAAGGGCTCTGATGAAATATTTAATTTTATCAAATGCTTCTTTTATAAATATTTATTTGTTCATAAAAGTACTGGTTTGTAAAAGGTGGAATAAACTTTGCACCATAGTAAAAGCACATGCAAACAACATACAATGTATACTGTTAATTTATTAAGTCAACCAAATTTGGTATCTTGTCACAGATTTTTTTTTTTAATCAATCTTAAATTTTATCAGTAGACAAGTCTTGGTAAGGAATTTTAATTCACTGGGGGGAAAATGTATGCAAAAAGCTTCATTATTGCATCCCTTCTTTGAGGTTCTTGTCACAGTTGTCTCAAACAAATTCTGAGCTTTGAGAAGTTGCCATCCCATTGGTATTCTCTCAGGCATGTATAAATGAATTTCACAATTTTTTTTACAATAAAATAAATATGTGGCAAATGATATTTATATTTTCCACTAATCCCAAAATGTGATACAACCAGGTGAGTGATACAAGTTCTCATGCATTTCAGTACTCATTGTAGAAAATTATTGTGTAAATAAGACACAATTCTCAAAATTCTTGTTTTTTCATAAAAAAAAACTAGAATTTCTCCCAAAAATGCTGTTCATATCTCTTAGGTTTTCAAAATAAATTAATATCATAAGTATCATACCAAAAAAAATTATTGGTTCTTTTCCTCAACTTATTGCATCAGTAAGACTCAATTCTCAAAATCCCTGTTATTTTAACAAAAAACTAAGATTTTCCCAAAAAATAATTTACAAGATTTCTTTCATCTGAATCCTCATTTAAGACCTTTGTATTTGAAAGTTCTATTCCAAATAGTCTTTAAAACAAATAATTTATATTCTAGTTATTGTTAAAACAAGTGCATTCTCAAAATCCCTCTTTTTTTCAACTAAAAGATTTGATTTATATTTAACCAAAAATTTAACTGAAATATTGTTGAAAGTAGCATTCAACACCATAACCCTAACATTATATTTAATAATGATGTTTTTTTTAGAATAAAAGATATATTTTTAGCAGTCATACACACATGTAATTATGATATTATTATTTTTAGTTTAATTAGAGTTACCTGTATGTTTATATTCCTTATATGTTAATTAAGGTTGTGACATTTAAACCTGTCAACTTTCATTTTGCATTCTGATTGGTCACTTTGGGTGATATTTACCTTTTGGAGGGAACTTGTTCTTCACCAGGCACTTGAAAATCTACCCGATAGATGTGATCATCCATTTTGTTCACATATTTTGGATATTTTCCTTGATTCTTCTAAATATATACTTAAGGTCAGTTTATTATATATTTCTATACTATTTTAATAGTCTAAATCATATAATTTGAGTAAAAAAATGAGTTTCTGTATAAAAGTTTATAAAAATGGATTAAAAAGTTATAAAACAAGAATAAAAGTTATATTTTCATGATATAAATACTATTTATTTTAAATAGTTTAAATGATAATCTTATGTAATAAACAGTAAAATATATGATCATAAGAGTGAAGGACTTTCTAGTTTTTTAGTCAAACTGCAACTTTTATATTTTTGTGCAAATATATTTGCAGATAATATTATTACTTAATTTAAGAGTAAGTGAGTGATTGTTGTTTAACGCCAAATCAGCAATTTTTCGGCGAGAACAAGTTAATTTTCAATGAGATGATGATGAGGTCTGCTTTGTACTAGACCAACACGCTTAGTTGGATTTTTATAGTGCTAGTTCACTGAACAGCAGTCCACAGGTAGACATGTCGCTCCACTCAGACACTTTATTCTGATTCCGAGTCAACCAGTCTTTGTTTTTACTCCTTAATGCTGTGTGCTTTTCGGAGAAGCAACAAATACCAATTTCCTAGTCCTTGGTTTGATCAGAGCAGAGCTCAAATAGACGATCTGCCACACTCGAGGAGAGCACGCCTACCATTACGCCACCGATGCAGTTAGTTAATATAAGACATATAGTTATGAGTTCTAAATTTTTTTTTATTCAGGTTGTGTCCAGAATTAGTATTGGCAATAATGTACAACACATAGATCTAATCATAAGATCAATGAGGATCGTTGCACCTTGTGTGAGGTAAGCATTGTTCTTTTTATGTTTTTTATTATTTGCTTAAATTAATGGGGTCAAATCAAAGACTATAAAATTGGTATTTGTTGCTTCTCTGCTAAGCACGCAGCATTAAGGAAAAAGAGCAAAGACTGGTTGGCTCGGAATCAGAATAATGTGTCTGAGTGGACAGGTGTAACCACGGACTGTCCAACTCAGCATGTTGGTCTAGAACAAAGTGGACCTCGATCATCATCATCTCATTGAAAATTAACTTGTTCTCGCCATAATATATAACTGAAAAATTGCTGATTTGGTGTTAAACAACAATTACTCACTCACTTATATTAATGTTTATTTGCATACTGATGCTTATTTATAATCTGCTTTTATATTGCTTCTGTCATTATTGTTTACTGTTTTGATCCTGTAACTGTTTATGAAATTTATACAATATACATACATGTACAAACAAACAAAACAACTCTGTTTATATATTTTTTACACTCTCAGTGCAACAGTACTTATTAAATAAATAAGAATTATTACTTTTTATTTTCTTTATTTTATTATGGAATGCTAAAACATTCATTTAATAAAAATGCATTTATCATGTTGCGCAAATTGTTTTTTATTCATATTTCTTTATTGTTAATACATTTTTGTTGAGTATCTCCCCTCATTGGTCATACTTTTTTGCTGATTATCTCCCCTCATTGATCATACATTTTTGCTGATTATCTCCCCTCATTGATCATACATTTCCCCTTATTGTTCTTGCATCATTTTTCTTTACATACTGAGCACTACCGGATATTAATAAATGGAGACAATATTTATGAGGTGAAAGCTTACAGAGCCAAATTAATATATTTTATTTCTTTACAGTTGTATCAAGTACTAATGTGATAACAGACATATACTGCCTCCAACATCAAGCTGTTTACAGAAACTTTGACAGGTAGATAATTTGATTACTTTGTTGTGCATTATATATTAATGAATATAATTTTTAGCTCACCTGACCCAGTCATGTGAGGTATTACTATCACTTAATAGCATCTGTCATCTGTCAAGTTTTACATTTTTAATCTTCTCTGCAACCAGTGGGTAAATTGAAACCAAACTTGGTAGGAATTTTCATTGGATGGTCCCCTTCCAAGTTTATGGGGTTTTTTTTTTTGTAAATGTTCGTAAGTTCACTTTGTGAATTTCCAGAAAAATTGTTTTTACAAACATGCTTAAACTGTTTTATTGAATACTTGCAGAGGAAATTATTAACTGTTTTTTTTTCTCTCTTATGATATTGAAAGTGCTAACAAAAACTTCATTTATTGGATTTGCATATTAAAACAATAAATTTCTTGTTCTATAACTATGTATTTAATTCTAGTAAAAAATGACTAAACATTTTGGTACAAATCAGTTATTTCCTCTGTTGAAGTATATGATGAACAGATCACAACATGTTCTTTTTCGTATCATACCCTTTATCAGCCCTCGTTCATATGTCATCCCTTGAGCCTACCGGCTCTCTGGGTGATATTATGACCTAGGGCTGATAAAGGGTATGAGAAATATAGATTATTACATTGCATTTTTCATACAATGTATCATACCCTTTATCATCCAGAGGTCATGATATATGAACGAGGGAATTTTAAAAAATTGAACTTTTCAAATTTTCATTCAATTTTAATGTAGTTTTTTGCAGTGTTCATCTTTAAATACTTTTTTGCTATTTCATTGGAAAAAGGGGTCCAAATTCTGAAATTTTGCATCTTTGAAATGTGTATAAATTTTATATTTTTTTATCCAATTTTGATGGGTTTTTTTTTTGTTGCTGAATGGATTGTGTTGAGAGCTTTCAGTATTATGTCTATGGATTTTCTAGAGATACCTTTAATGGTTTTTAGATAATTTGATCATCGAAAGAGGTCAAATAAATGATAGAGAATACTGAAGGACCAATCAAAAACAGACAATTCAGAGAAACTGGCAACACAGGGCACACAAGACAAAGAAATGTGCTAATTTCCAAAATTTTATTTAAAGTTTTTCTTTTTCATCCAATTTTAATGCAATTTTTGTAAAGTGTTTATATTAATGGGTTCTTGCTGGGCCATAAAAAAATTCATTTCATTTCGGAAAGTGGTCTAATAAGGGCCCAAATTCCGAATGGATTGTGTAGAGTGCTTTCGGTAGTATGTCAACAGATTCCTCTATCAACACTCATTTTTTAATTTGAAGTCCTATTTTAATTTGGGGTGGTCATGGTTGTGTTGATATGGTAGTTGGATTTTCAACTACCTGTGCTATCAGTGCCTATAACCACACCACTGAAGTTGTGAGTTTGAATCTTGAGGTGCACTCAATACAACTTTTTGTGATAAAGTTTGACAGTGACTTGCGATAGGTCGGTGGTTTTATCTTGGTACTCGTGTTTCCTAACCATTATATAACTGAAATACATGTATTGTTGAAAGTAGCATTTACCACCATAACCCCAAACCCTACATTAATGGGTTACAACTGAAATCTATGTAAAACTGAATGTAATAAATTTATTTAGTCTAGACTTTGACCTCATGTGCATTGGTCTACTTACTTTATTAAATTTGTGCCAAGTTTTTGTGATTACATTGTAGGTCAGTTTCTCCATTACCATACAACTCTAGGATCACCAGGCATGTGCCACCTGACCTTAACCTCACTTTCACGGTCTAATAGCTTTTGTTAAATTTGCATCAAGTTTTCATGATTGGGTCACTTTCTCCACTACCATACAACCTAGGTTCACCATGCTTGGTTCACACATCATAGTGTGTACATGTCAGCCAGGCATGTGTCACCTGACCTTGACCTCATTTTCATGGTCTGTTGACTATTACAAATGCATCAAGTTTTCATGATTAGGCTTTTTTCCTCACTACTATAAAAGCTAGGCTCACAATCATTGATCCACCCATTTATCATGGTGTGTGCATGTCAGCCAGGCATATGTCACTTGACCTTGACCTCATTTTCATGGTGTACTGACTTTGTTACATTTGTGTCAAGTTTCCATGATTAGGTCAGTTTCTCCATTATCATACAATTTAGGTTCACAATACTTGGTCCACACATTTATCATGGAGGCTGCATATGAGCAAGGTATGTGTCACCTGTTTCATCATACATTAACTTATTTTCTGAGAAATATTTCACACAAATAATTTGCAGGGGGCAAGTGAGACATACATGTAGATCTGTCTATGTAACATAAAATAGTGTCCTCCATGAAATAATGTCCTCCAGACAAAATATCATATGAAATATTGTCCATGGACATTATTTCATGATGAAATTGTGTCCTCCATCATGAGATATTGTCCATTCTTACTGGACATTATTTAACTGTGAAATAATGTCCGACATCAACTTGATATATGATATTTTTATGCTTCACATATTTATACTATACTTTATTTCAAAATATAAGAGATTTCTTTGTCATAGAAATTATATTTATTACACTATATTTGATTCAATTTGAAATATATTAACAACCAATGTCCAAGTTTTGAATTAGAATTAGAATTATCTCCCTTTGTTAGGACACAGTTTCACTGTGATATATTGTCTATAAGATGATATCATACTGTCCAGATAAAGGACAAAATATCATAGATAAGACAAAATTCCATGGCAATATAATCATGAAATATTGTCCTGGAGGACATAATTTCACAGTACATAATTTTGCTTTACATATACACTTGTTTCATGTTTTAACACAAATCTACTGTTTCCAGTTTACAATTTAATGTAAGTAAAATGAATTTATGATGTTATTTTGACAACCATAAATATACTATTGTTTTGTTTTGTAGAGAAAACTGATATCCTGGAAGATAGTCTGGAAGATTGCCAATATCATTTGTTTCCTAAATTATGGAAGATAACCTTTCGTTGCTTGGAAGAATACAAAGTATAATAGAAGAAATCCCTGTAATCTGAAGGAATTTGAAAGCAACAAAAAAAAAGTTTATTTGATGTAAAACTTGGATGATATTTGTGTTTTGACTTATGAATTATTGATTGAATGTTGTTTATAGATGTAGATAATGTATTGAATAATGTGTAGATTAATAAAAATAAAATGCATTAGTTGAAGATGTCTTTTTGTTGCTTTTTATTTTAATTTCATGATATATTGAAAATAAAGTGGAAGTTGTTGACCATATTAGTAAACATAAAACCACATCAAACACTAATGGTTGTTTATAAATAACCATAACATACAAATCTAAAACTACAAAGTGCAAAAAACACATGGGCGGCTGAAGGAAATTATATCTCCTGGTTTGTGATGGGTACAATAAGGAAGGATTGGCATTCAATGACCATTGCCTATTGGTAACTAGATAACCAGTAGATAAACCAATAATAAACTATAAGAAATTGTACAGATTCACATGTACTGAAAAAGCAGAAACTTTCAACAACATTAAAATATTCCTGCAAGTATCTATACTGAAAGGTCATAGCAGATCTGACAATTGCCCGACTTGCTCTGATGCAACCACCTATTTTCATCAAAGGACATGTTCCGAGGATAACTTCTTCCTGTAGCCAAGGAGAGTTGTAACCTGTTTTGATGCAACCACCTCTATTCAGAGGACAACATGAGGTAGGTGGAACTATTTGGACTTGGACAAACTTAAGCATAGAAAGTTAAGCCTGGTGTGTTTGGGGTTCACATCTATGAACGTCCCCCCTATGCCTAAATGTCCAGGTCCGAGTGCATTTAGGCAATATCCAAATGACAGGAGTTCATTTGGGGGCCACGTCCCTAAAGTACTATCTATGCTCTGTGTACTAGGGGGCGGTGGGGAGGAACAAATGTCTGCAGCTACATTTGGGTCCTATATTCGGGGTGTCGTGATCCCCTGAGTTGAACTACCATGCTGGCTTAGTTCGACGAGGGGGATAAAAGACCTAAGTGTCAGGAGCTACATTTGGGTCACTGGGGGGTGGGGGGAGTGGGGAAGATGTCTGTGGTGAAGAAGAAGAACATGGTAAGTGAATTTTTTTATATATTTTTATGTAAACTACAAATAGTTCAAAATAATTTTTTAGTTGAGATAAATAATGTATGTGAGGTCCTCTATATAAATTCCTCATTTTGTAAATTCATTTTATGTTATCTGATGGGGGTTTTCCTGAAAACATATTTAACAAAGAAAGAGAACACATTTTTCTAAGAAGTATTTGAACAATAAAAGAAAACTCTTGTTAGAAAGGATATGGATGTAAATAATCAAATGTTACCCTTAGACACAAATTAAAGCAAGATTGGTTTTACTGCTGTTCTACATTTCTCAGTCACAGGGGGGTGGGAGGTGGGTCTTCTAGGTTATATCTAAATATCAGTGAAAAATATCAATGTTACTGGGAATGTCTTGCTCCAAAAAGTACATAGAACATCTAAGATGAGTAATATATGCAATGTTTTTCAATAAAAACTCAAAAATCTGTAAATTATTTGTTAGAATCTTATATTGCAGCTGCGAATACATGCATTATTAATATTGGATATCATAAAATCATAAACTGCTTATTTTGAAAAAAAATATCTGTTACTGGGTATTTCTTGTTCTAAAAATCACATAAAATATCTAAGACGAATAAGATTTCCAATGTTTTTCTACAAAAATTTTAACAATCTGTGGGTTCAAATTTTTAGAACTTAATATACTGCAGCTGCGAGTAACATACATTATAAATATTGGATATCATACAAACATAAATTGATTATTTTGGGGAAAAAGTATCAGTTTTACTGGGCATTTCCTGTTCCAAAAATTACATAAAATAAATATCTAAGATGAGTAAAATTCCAATGTTTTTCTATTAAAGTTTCAACAATCTGTGAATTAAGTTTTCTAAACTTTTTTTCAAAGTCTTTTTCTCACAAGTATAAACTTGGTATTTGTTGCTTTTCCACTTAGAAAACAGCTTTAAGGAATAAGTGCATTTATATAGGCTAGTTGGCTCAGAATTGGGATAATGTGTCTTGAGTGTAGTGACATGTCTACCTGCAGACTGTTGTTTCAGTGAGCTAGCACTAAGATCCAATTAAACGTGTACAATGTAGGTCTAGTACAAAGCAGACATGACCATCATTATTTCATTCAATGTAACTTGTTCTCACCATTTTATAGCTGAAAAATTATTCATATAGTGATAACAACAATCACTCACTCAATTATAAATTTTACTCAATCAACAAATGTAAATATTGGAAAATAATTTGGATTATATAGACAAACAAGTATGAATATCCTAAAGATTCATAATATTTTGCAAATTATGAATTTATTTGAGAACTATTTCGTTTAAATTTTAATTTGACCATTGTGATTTATACCAGTAACTAATTATAATTGTAAATTCAGAAAGACTAGACTCAATTTGTATTCATTAACAATACTATCTTGGAATTTCAGTAAGATAAATGTTTTAAAAAGTCAACATTTTAACTGATAATTAATTGTCAGAATCAAATAACAAAATGCACAAAAAGTTATCTTGATAATTTGTATGTTTTTTTATGAAAATTATGTTAAAAAGTTAAACTGTTTTATTATTTGCTGTGTTTCTTGTTAAAATTCTTAAATAAACGAATCCGTCATATGTAGCACATCATTAATGAACTGATCTACTGACTGACCGTTATCGAGGTAATGACAAATAGTATTCGTCAATGACACATGCAATCAGTCAAATAAGTTGCCATTAGTCAATCAGTCAAACAGTTTTAGCTACTGTTGTTAGCACTCTAACACACATATGCTTGATCACTCACTCTCCTGGATTAGTTCAATAAACAGTGACGGATCTAAGCTAGTTTTATGGGTCCCAGCTTCCACAGAAGAAGGGAGATAACTCACTCATAATGCTCATGCAACAAAAAACTCTCGTTCAAATTAAAAAGCAATGAGATCCATCTACAATGATGTAATCCTAGTTAGTTTGTTATTTTCATTTTTCATCTGTGCTATGAAATTGACAGATTTTTGCAGGCAGTTGTACTTATTTCTTTAGAGCACACATTCATGATGTAAACAGGGAAATTGTTATTTTTACACTTTTCATTGTAGTCAGCACCAAAGCAGACCTATCAACTAGCACCACAGATACCATGGAGGAGACCATTGAGCCACATCAACAGTAAGGAAGACCTATTTACTAGCACCGCAGATACCATGGAGGAGACCATTGAGCCACATCAACTGTAAGGAAGACCTATCTACTAGCACTGTAGATACCATGGAGGAGACCAGTGAGCCACATCAACTGTAAGGAAGACATATCTACTAGCACAGCAGATACCATGGAGGAGACCATTGAGCCACAACAACTGTAAGGAAGACATATCTACTAGCACTTTAGATACCATGGAGGAGACCATTGAGCCACATCAACTGTAAGGAAGACCTATTTACTAGCACCGCAGATACCATGGAGGAGACCATTGAGCCACATCAACTGTAAGGAAGACCTATCTACTAGCACTGTAGATACCATGGAGGAGACCATTGAGCCACATCAACTGTAAGGGAGACCAATCTACTAGCACCGCAGATATCATGGAGGAGACCAATGGAGCCACTTCAACTGTAAGGAAGACCTATCTACTAGCACATCAGATATCATGGAGGAGACAAGTGAGCCACATCAGCTGTAAAGGAGACCAATCTACTAGCACTGCAGATATCATGGAGGAGACCAATAGACCAATGAGCCACTTCAACTGTAAGGGAGACCTATCTACTAGCACTGTAGATACCATGGAGGAGACAAGTGAGCCACATCAACTGTAAGGGAGACCAATCTACTAGCACTGCAGATATCATGGAGGAGACCAATGAGCCACATCAACTGTAAGGGAGACCTGACTACTAGCACTGTAGATACCATGGAGGAGACCAGTGTCGTGAGCCACATGAACTGTAAAGGAGACCAATATACTAGCACCATAGAGACCATGGAGGAGACCAGTGAGCCACATCAACTGTAAAGGAGACCATCTACCAGCACTGTAGATACCATGGAGGAGACCAGTGAGCCACATCAACTATAAAGGAGACCAATCTACTAGCACCATAGAGATCATGGAGGAGACCAGTGAGCCACATCAACTGTAAGGGAGACCAATCTAATGGAGGAGACCAGTGAGCCACATCAACAGCATGGATACCAATCTACTAGCACTGCAGATACCATGAAGGAGACCAGTGAGCCACATCAACTGTAAAAGAGACCAATCTATTAGCACCATAAATACCATGGAGGAGTCCAGTGAGCCACATCAACTGTAAAGGAGACCAATCTACTAGCACTGCAGATATCATGGAGGAGACCAATGAGCCACTTCAACTGTAAGGGAGACCTATCTACTATCACTGTAGATACCATGGAGGAGACCAGTGAGCCACATCAACAGCATGGAGACCAATCTACTATCACTGCAGATACCATGGAGGAGACTAGTGAGTCACATCAACTGTAAAGGAAACCAATCTACTAGCACTGTAGATACCATGGAGGAGACAAGTGAGCCACATCAACTGTAAGGGAGACCAATCTACTAGCACTGCAGATATCACGGAGGAGACCAATGAGCCACATCAACTGTAAGGGAGACCTGACTACTAGCACTGTAGATACCATGGAGGAGACCAGTGTCGTGAGCCACATGAACTGTAAAGGAGACCAATCTACTAGCACCATAGAGACCATGGAGGAGACCAGTGAGCCACATCAACTGTAAAGGAGACCAATCTACCAGCACTGTAGATACCATGGAGGAGACCAGTGAGCTACATCAACTGTAAAGGAGACCAATCTACTAGCACCATAGAGATCATGAAGGAGACCAGTGAGCCACATCAACTGTAAGGGAGACCAATCTACTAGCACCGCAGATACCATGGAGGAGACCAGTGAGCCACATCAACAGCATGGAGACCAATCTACTAGCACTACAGATACCATGAAGGAGACCAGTGAGCAATATCAACTGTAAAAGAGACCAATCTACTAGCACCATAGATACCATGGAGGAGACCAGTGAGCCACATCAACTGTAAAGGAGACCAATCTACTAGCACTGCAGATATCATGGAGGAGACCAATGAGCCACTTCAACTGTAAGGGAGACCTATATACTAGCACTGTAGATACCATGGAGGAGACCAGTGAGCCACATCAACAGCATGGAGACCAATCTACTATCACTGCAGATACCATGGAGGAGACTAGTGAGCCACATCAACTGTAAAGGAGACCAATCTACCAGCACTGTAGATACCATGGAGGAGACCAGTGAGCCACATCAACTGTAAAGGAGACCAATCTACTAGCACCATAGAGACCATGGAGGAGACCAGTGAGCCACATCAACTGTAAGGGAGACCAATCTACTAGCACCGCAGATACCATGGAGGAGACCAGTGAGCCACATCAACCGCATGGATACCAATCTACTAGCACTGCAGATACCATGAAGGAGACCAGTGAGCAACATCAACTGTAAAAGAGACCAATCTACTAGCACCATAGATACCATGGAGGAGACCAGTGAGCCACATCAACTGTAAAGGAAACCAATCTACTAGCACCATAGACAACATGGAGGAGACCAGTGAGCGACATCACCAGCAAGGGAGTCCTGTCTACTAGCACTGTGGATACCATGGAGACCAGTGAGCCACATTAATTCACCAAGGCCAAAATCAACACTATCAAATGAACATGACCACCTGCATATTCATGAAGGTAACATTCGATGGTATTTACAAACAACCTAATCTGTTAAATCCTTCTACAAAGTTTGTATTCATGTTCATTCTTGTTCGTTTATGTGTCTTCAGATCATAACGTTTACTGATTAATTTCCTCCACACATTTTGTAAATTCTCATTTGTATTTGTAATTTTTTTTAAATGCTTCAATGACAATGGTTGATTGTTTAATCACAAATGCTTTGAACACTTACACACAAAATAATGTTTATTACACAAAATGTAGTTTTGTATGTAACAACCTGTTATGGCATCTTCAGTGTATGATATTTTGTTTCTGAATTTCTGGTCAGAAATTGAAAAAAAAAAAGGAAAATTACACTTTAAATAGCAATTTATTTAACCAAATAAAATTGAAATCAAAATTAGAGTTACCTCTAGTAAAGAATTTTTACATATGAACATGGAGTCTAATAAAGATACACTTTTATATGTTTCTACTATACGTCAGTATTTTAAAATATTGAGCATGTAATTAATTTAACTTTTTATATCCACTTTATACTCCAAATATTGGAGGAGCTGTCGTGATCATAGAGTAATTGGATTTACAACTACCTGTAAGTGCAATCAGTGCTTATCACCACTAACATAATGAGTTTGAATCCCACTCAAGCAGGGTGTACTTGATACAACATTATGTGATAAAGTTTGTGAGTGACTTGCGACGGGTCGTTGGTTTTCTTCTGGTGCAAGTAACTAACATTATGGGTTTGAATCCCTCTCAGGCAGGGTGTACTTTACACAACATTATGTGATAATAATATAATTTAATTTGAATATTTCAATCTGATTGGCTATTCCGCCTGAAGAAAATTTTGGTTATACTTGATAACCTGGTTTGGTAATATGATGTCACTAACGTGTTCATCCGCCAACTACAAATTCAAAAAGTCACATGAAATAATCGCAATTAAAATCGAGGAATCTAAATTTTGTTGTAAACATTAAATTATAAGGAATATTTGCTTTGCGGTTTATTAAGAGTAAACTGACCCAAACCAGGTTATATCGTATAACCTGTTCAACAATTTCTAATATTCCTTAAATATTTGTCAGTGACTTGCGACAGTTCAGCAGTTTTCTCTGGGTACTACGGTTTCCTCTACCAATAAAACTGACCGCCACGATATAACTGAAATATTAGTGAAAGTGGTGTTAAACACCACACCCCCATAAATGTTGGATATAAAAAATGGAATTTTACTCAAGAAATCACTTTATTTTTATTTTTATTTGTGTGAAAAAAAACAACAACTCAGTTTTAAATTGCAGTCTAGAAAATAATAACTTATTTCATGCATATTTTATCTGTGTATTATGTTCATGATATCTTATCATTTACTTTGTACAGGTTTTTTCTTGGATTTGGTACATCCTCAGCTTTTGTCATATGTTGTAGCAACTCTGCAGAACAGACAGATCTCTGGGATTTCTCTAAAGTAATCAAGGTATGGAGTGTATACAGCTAAACTACATATCTAATGATTCCTCCAACCAAGCAGCATGGCCGATGCTTCTACAAATAGAACAAAGGGATAAAATACAGTTTCTATTCTATTTATTGATGAAAGTGATTGAAACCTAAATTGTAGGTACATTATAAACATTTTAAAATGAGGAGGTCCTAGATATGTTAAATTACAAAATTTTAAATTGTGTCTTTACAATCATCTGGATTTTGTTTTTAGCAATGTTTAGTACATTAAAGGGGGATCCCTGTGGAAATATTTTCAAGAGGACCCAAAATGAAGCCTATTTTAATTATATATTAGATTAACAGTCTGGAATTTTTATAGGATATTGAATTATGTCAAATATTTGGTAAAAGTATTTTAAAATATTCCCTGAAACCACTAAACCATTGAAATCAAAATAGGACAGATTTTTCTTGAATAGTGCTCTACAAATTATGAAAATAAAGTAAGTTTAAACAGTGCTTGTCACTGATTCAACCAATGTCAACAAAACAAACAACTACCTTTTACCTCAAGTCTATAAACACAAAAAAGACCATGACATATGCCGAGGTAAATCCAGATCCCTATTTGAGACAGGCATGAACAGTGACAGTGTTAAACCGATTCAAACGATCACAAACCAGAAATAAATAAAAGAATAAAACAAATTGGAACAGGCACAAAAGGTCTGTTCTCTGTGTCAGAAAAATATTAAAACATTATTCTTGTCTGAAACTATTAAACAAGTTGAAATCACACTTAGTTAGAATGTTCCTTGGATTGTCTGGTTATTTTATGGCCATCACTGCAAGACAAAGTTTGAATACAGGATCATATAGGAATATTAATAAATATTGTATGTTTAACAGGAGTTATTTCCCTTAAAGGTGGGAAAATATGTCCCCTTTCATGCAAATGAAAATAACATTTATTTTTTCCAAATAGTTTGTACAAAATTGTAATGTTGTAACAACTTGTGAATTTTCTAGTTGCTATAAAATTTTCCTCTGATTTTTTACAAGGTTCAAGCTATGAGAAAATTAAACTGATATTTGTTGTCCTTTCCATTGTTCTTGCTAGACCAGGTACCATTTTACCAGTCGTAAGGGAAATAACTCATATGAAAAAGGTATTAAAATGTATAATTTTAGAATTAAGTCAGGAATATGCAAAAAAAAAGGGGGGGGGGGAGAGATGTCAGGTCATAATATGGATAATATAGAAAGGTTGACCGACTGGACCATTGTGGGCATTTTGGGAATGCCACACTACCTGCATGTGAAAGTATTCTTTTTGAAGATTTTTAAAAAGGGTAAGCACCTAGTAGCAGCTACAGTAGACTAAAGTTTTCAGTTTATGGTGATTAACGCCAATTTCAACAATATTTCAGTTATATTGTGGCTTTCAGTTTTATCGATGGAGAAAATCGACAGGTCCATGAATAAAGTTTTCATCCCTACCCAACTCTCCATATTTCTCCAGTGGCAGTCAACAGTTATTGTCCTGGTTTGCCCACCTCTTCCTCATTTTTATATACATGCAGTTTTTATATATAGTTGAACTTGTTCTGGTCCCGATAATATCTGAAATACTGGTTGCTGGATGTTAAGCAATAATCAATCAATCAATCAACACATTTGGAAAATGCTTTAAAAATCTTCAGGTAGAAATTGTTAAACAACTGATTGAACACAAACTGGTCATTTATAATCAATGGATATCCGTGTGGAGTGACATGTCTATCTGTGGACTGTTGTTTCAGTGAACAAAGCGGATCTCATCGTCATCTCATTGAAAATTAACTTGTTCTCGCCATGATATGGCTGAAAAATTGCTGGGGTTATGGTGTTTCACGCCACTTTGAAAAATATTTCAGTTAAATCATGGCGGTCAGTTTTATTGGTGGTGGAAATCGAAGTACCCGAAGAAAAACACAGACCTGTCGCAAGTGACTGACAAACTTTATCACATAATGTTGTATCAAGTACACCACGCCTGAGAGGGATTCGAACTCATAATGTATAGATAGGCACTGATTGCATAGGTAGTTATAAATCCAACTACCATAGGATCACGACTATGATGACCCCAATATAAAAATAAACGATTGGTTGAAATTTCAAGAATATGGTCTACTCAATCATTTGTGCAATATGTTTTTTTTCTAGTTAATTAACATGATCAATTATCTCCCTTTTTTCCCATATAAAATGCTTTTATTGTTTACTTTTACCTTGTCTCCTTGAACTTCAGTGCCAATACCAGGATCTCCAAAAGTAACTCTTTTATACAGTCACCTGCAAAATTTTAAAGATACTTTGTAGCAAATAGTAAAGTTGATAATAAGTACACTAAAACTTAATCTGAAGTGAACACTTTTATACAAAATTGGAAAAGAGGCTACAAGTGGTCAAAATATCAAAATTTTACATATTTGTAAATATATGTATATAACCTTAATTCAAAATCCTTGGAAAACATGTCATTTAAAATATTACAAAATAAAATGCTACTGAAAGATTATCAGAACAAATTTTTTTAAATGATGTCTATTTGGTACAAAAAATGTATATATATAAGTTGTATTTTTAATAATAATACTGAAACATCCCAAATGTATGGGTTATATAGTAGACAATCTGTTACCATAGTTACAGCTACCTTACTAAAGACTGTGTGCTTTATGTTAACCAGATAAACAATTGAAGACTAAATGGTTTATTTGTTATTATTAATGTTAAATAGCATTGCAAATTTAAATAAAAGGCTTCAATTTTATGATTATAATTATATTACAGGGCAGCTGTAATATCTAGAATGGACAGATGAAATGGTATACATGTACATTTATTGAAGGAACAGAGTTATTTCCCCATGGACAGATAAAGAATTTTTTTCATGAATGTACCAGTTAGTTGTGATATATTATTTATCTTGTGTATATTTTGTAACATATTAAAACCTTTATATTAGTAACTTATAAAGTTCAATATTTAAATGAGAAACTTTGAACACATGAAATTTATAAATATAATTAAAGGACAGTACTGTCAAACCTGTGTATAAAGGTCACATAAGAGAACCTGATAATGTGACCTTTATGAGCAGTTGTCCTTTATATAGAGGTTAAAAGTATATGTACTATTCATCAGATGACCATATAAATGAGCATATAATGTGATAAGAAAGTCTACTTTAAAAAAAAATGTATTAGACATGTTTTGTTATGGTTTTCTATATACTATATATCACCTTATTATGCATGCCATCTCCCACTATGGCTCAACACTATATCTAATGTCACTGACCTGTACTTATCCCATTTCACTGAATAAAAACCTCCCATACTAAACTGTATGGCTCAACACTATATCTAATGTCACTGAGCCAAACTTTTCCCATTTCACTTATTAAAAACCTCCTGTACTAAACTGTATGGCTCAACACAATGTCTAATGTCACTGAGCTGTAATTTTCTCTTTTCACAATATACCTGTTACATGCTAACATATTAACTGTTCAGAAAACCACAAATAATACATGTATGGTTCATAGTGTACTTTGGTTAAGATTGTTCTTACCACAAAATTTGTTCATTGATATGAAAACTGATTACCAGACTTGTTGTTGTATGACTTTAATTGTGTTCTAAGATTGTGGTTATGTATGTATTTTGTATGTCTGGTTAGAACTTATGATGACTAATAACATGATATATTAAAATTTGTGATGCTTTAATGTTACTTTATTTTTGATTGGTTGTTTTTAATTAGCATCATGTTAGATCATTAGAATAATTGTACAAGTTTAGAAGTTGTATTTTTCATATTGGAAATAAGATTGTTTCATTATTGCTCAAGATGTCTAATTAATTAGTTTCTCTATTCAGAAGTAACTTGTTTAATTCTGAACATGATGTGCCTTAAAATATTTATATGAGATGCAATATTTATCAGTAATATAGGGTTAAAGGTTACAACATTTGATTGAAACAGTATGTAATTATGTTATCTTTTGATCAAGTTCATTATAGAACTATAGTAATAAAATTGCAACATAAGGTAGCCATGATAAAAGAATGAATTTTTGCTCTCAATTATAAGATATTGGTTTTTTTTTGTATTGTGAGATTCTGTATTACAATTACACTTTTAATTGTTTCTTATAAGATTTTATGTCAAATCTATTAGCTCACTTGATCCGTATGGTCATGTGAGCTACTGCCGTCACTTGTCATCCGTTGTATGTCATTATGTCATTCTCTTTTACTTAAACTTTTTTTCCAATGATACCATTGAACCAAATTAAACCAAACTTGGTTGATATGGTACTTGGGTGGCTCTTTTCAATTATATACCCGTCAGACGCCACAATTTACATCAACCATTTCTAAAAATAGTGATTTCTTCCATTGTGCATTAATGTCTTGTTTGAAATCATATGAATATCAGGTCTAAGATGCGTATATTGAAGTTTTCCCATGATATATGCTCTGTTCAGCCAATTATACCGATTATGCAAATTAGACTTATTTTGATAAAAACAAATCACATTGAAGTATTCTCAATAGAAAAAAAAAGATTAAAATTATATGTAAACTGGGTTGGTTTGTGATTTGGAAGGTGTCCTTCATCCAAGATCACCATTACTGTCTTTATTAGTCAACAGGATCTCAAAACTTCACCTGAATAACAATGAATTGCTCAACATGTCTTCTAATTAAATTTTCAGTCAAAATTGGCTGTGGTGATTAATGATGGTCCACTTTCAAGATATTTATGATAACATAATCCTTCAGATAAGATCACTAGTTCTATTTAAAATATTTGCATGTCAACAACAGGTTAATTCAGATGCAATTTGAATTGTTACTCGTTTTGACTTACAGGTTTCTACTTTTTGTGTAAAAGTTTAAACTCTGAAAAGGAAAGTCAGATGAGCGATTACAGGGTCTGGTTTTCATACCCATGGCTACTTAGTTGTGAAAATTTATGCTAAGATTTGTATCTTAGGCTAACTTGCTTCTTGCATCACTAAAGTTTTAAATATTTGTGTTAAGATTTGTAACTTATGCTAACTTTCTTCTTGTATCATCAAACGTTTTAAATATTTGTGTTCAGATTTTGACTTACATGTTTCTACTTTCTGTGTCAAATTTTGAAGTCAGCTGTCTGATTACATGCTCTGATTCTGACATAAATGACTACTAAGCTGTACCTACAATATACTTATTAAACTGATGCTTTTCTAGAGTTTTTCCCATTATGGGTTTTTATCTCTAGTTTTTAATGCAGAGTTTTTTT
>MJUT01049865.1:77424-94699 GCA_002080005.1 Gigantidas platifrons | reverse complement strand
TTTTTCTTCGTCTTGTATACCCAATGTTTCTAGTTTCTCTGTATTGATTTTGTTTTGTTTTTCTTCGTCTTGTATACCCAATGTTTCTAGTTTCTCTGTATTGTTTTTGTTTTGTTTTTCTTCGTCTTGTATACCCAATGTTTCTAGTTTCTCTGGATTGATTTTTTTATATAATTTTTGATAGCCCATATTGTATTATGCAACGTTTATTTACATTTTCTAATAGTATATTTTCCACTTTTTATAACATCATTCCTATCAAATGGTACAAACATGTATTTGTATGGAATTTATACGTTATTCTAGAACATACTCTTCTAAGTGGGAGTGATTTCTAGCACCACGCTCAATTTACATATTTAAATTAGGCCACGAGAAGACTTAAGTAAAAATTCCGAAATTCCTGGGTCGACATCATGAATTAGATAATCCATATGGAATACTCATGTATCAAATTATTGTAGATATATTTCCAATATAAACCAGTGAATCTCTGTCCTTCATGTGAGTTAGGATTATCAATGCCCGGCGCCACTTTAATACATATTTCAGTAATATCGTATCGGTCTTATTTATTATTACATTTGTGTATGAAACTACCGAAATGTTTCAAAGTATATTTCAGAGCGAGAAGAGATTTAACTCACAACTTAATGGTTATAGGCACTGATTATAAAGGTGGATACAAACAATAACAACTTATCCTTCGCCGACACACGTGTTCATTCCCCTTTTTGGTGTGGTCCGTGTTGCTCATCATTTCAGTTTTCTGTGTTATCCCCCCGCCCCCACTCGTTGTGTCTTCGTTCTATGTCCTGGGGCCAATAGTAAATTTCAATTCTTGATTGCCCTTCCGCTTTTCTCCTATGTTTATATATGCTTGCGACACGACTACATTTTTTGAAATATGAACTTCATGACGGATGTTATATATTGAAAGACATGAACCTGTCTAGATCATTTCCGGGTTTTTTTCTAGGATTTCGTGTTGTCCTAACTATTGTTTATCTACTTTTGTATTTGTACCGTTGTTTCTCCACTTGTATCTTGGATATTTTGTGAATTCATATAAGTACTGTTGTACCAAAGATGCGTGCTTTTCTCCCGGCACTCCGCTTTTCTCCACCAATTAAACTGACCGCCACGATATAACTGAAATATTGTTGAAAGTGGCGTTAAACACCATAACCCTAACCAAAGACTAGCATGATAATCTTTTCAACACCAAGTAACACCAAGTAAGCAGTATTTTTGCTATATTCATGAAGAGAATTACTCTGAATCTATACATCATCAAAATTTGTCATTGAGAGAAGTTTACGAATGGAAATGAAAATGAGGCTGGCAGTAAACACCCATCATTATAGATAACTAAACAATAACAAAGACATTCACATCTAATTGACGATATATGAGGAAACTATAGTAAACATATACACTGAACAAAGTTAAGGAGAATAAATAACATGTTTAAGTCAGTTATGCAAGATGTATGGCAGAGGTACAAGTACATGTTAAAGTTAATCAGGTACGATGTATTGATGGCAAAGTAACAAGTTAAAGCAGGTTATAATATAATATGTCAAAGTTCATAGGTCATGCAAGCTGACAAATTATCATATACATTGTATTGTAAAGTTACATGTTGTAAGAATAGTGTTGAAATAGCGAAGCAACGTGTTGTAAGAAATCGAGTGGTAAAATGGCACAGCTACGTGTTTTAGGATATCATGTACAAAGCTATACATGTTGCTTTGTTGACAATTGTTTGTATTTTTTGCCTTTTGTCTTTTAGCCATTATGTTGTCTGTTCTTCTTCTTTTAGCCATTATGTTGTCTGTTCTTCTTCTTTTAGCCATTATGTTGTCTGTTCTTCTTC
This sequence comes from Gigantidas platifrons, assembly GCA_002080005.1. Taxonomy (NCBI): domain Eukaryota; kingdom Metazoa; phylum Mollusca; class Bivalvia; order Mytilida; family Modiolidae; genus Gigantidas; species Gigantidas platifrons. Next base: position 92,820 of record MJUT01049865.1, on the reverse strand, counting down.
TTTTAGCCATTATGTTGTCTGTTCTTCTTCTTTTAGCCATTATGTTGTTTGTTCTTCTTCGATTGACGGCTTCTGTTTACCACTTTGGCATCTTCAAATGTTTCATGTAAGGAGTTGCATGTTGAAATTACAAAGCTACATTTTAAAAGCACAATTAATAGGAAACTACAAGTATTGACGCCAATTCAGAAGAATTTTTTCACAGCTACGCTACTTGTTGAAAGCAGATAAGTGTTAAAAGATGTTATAACAGTGCTGTAAGGTGGGGTATGATATATGACAGAGCTGAAATGTGAAGGAATATTATGCTTAACATACATTACAAAGCTGCATGTTAAAGCAACATAATAAGTAATATACAACATGTATATGACAACCTTGAAACATGAAGGTCAATTCCCTTGATTTGATAGAGTACCCAGTTGACAGAAAATATGAGTATGCTAAAGATAAAGGTAAAATATCAGTTAGAGGGTACAAGGCTAATAAAAAAGTAAATATTAAATTTAGTACGCACGAAATATTTCTGGGAGCAATACAACCAATGGGCACGAAATAGGCAAAATCGACGAAAGTCACATATGCCTAAGGAAGGGGGAGGGGAGGGAGGGGAGAGAACCTTAGTTTTGATAATAATTACATTACTTAGGCACTGTAAATTTCAATAATAAATATATCTAATACACCATGTGAGAGCTGAAACTCTTGAGTACTGGGCGGATGATTACGTATCGCAATCCGGATAAATATATCTAATACACCATGTGAGAGCTGAAACTCTTGAGTACTGGGCGGATGATTACGTATCGCAATCCGGATAAATATATCATCACCAGTGAAACATAAAAAGAAGGATTGGATAACACTAACTTCTAAAGGGAAATGTCACTTTGTCCATTCATGACACCGTTCGTGCTAAATAGAGATACAAACAGCGTTTGTTACTCGGAAATTGTATTAGACATCCCAAAATATGCCCAGGTGTAGGGTTTATTGGCAGAAGTGAAGAGGACCACAGGCTAGGGGCCATTTCACACTGATTTCAGGGTAAGAGTTTTGCTCATTGTTGAAGACATTACTGTAACTGTGAAATGCACAACAACAATAACAGTGCTGTTCCTTTACTTGAATTTATGTCCTTTAAAGTGTAATGTTGAATAGTCTCTTATGTTCATTTATATCCATATATTTTCTTACTAATTAGATGAACACGTGAAACACAAATATTCAGTGATAAATATAACATTGTTTTTACGTTGAAATCTTATCACATTAACAGAGCCAAGCAGTTCTTTGCTCTTTGTCCTTAATACTGCATTATTATCGGAGGAGCAGCACAATACCAAGTTGACAGTGTTAGGTTTGACCCGACTGGTGCTCAAATCTACGATCTACCACACCCCAGGCGAGCACGCTAACTTTAAACCACCGATGCGGTTCACAAAATAGAAAACAGAGTATGAGATCACGTACTTCGAAACGGTAAGCTTTTCCTGTTCCGTGCATAGCACCTGTCGTTAAATTCATATATACAAAGTCGGTATATCCTATAAATGTGTCAATTGCGGCAAGGTTCTCGGATAGTTTAGATGTTGAACATTTCTACAGTTTGGAGATGACTAATCTTTAATGGTCGACCAAAATTTACCACAGTTACTAACACAAAGCAATTTGAGTGAAGACTTTTCAGATATTTAGATTGATTGATTGATTTTTGGTGTTTTAACGCCACTTTCAACAATATTTCAGCTATATCATGGCGATCAGTTTTAGTGGTGGAGGAAGCCGGAGTACCCGGAGAGAACCACCGATCATGGGCAAGCAACTGGTAAACTTTATCACTTGCAGTTGCGAGTCGAGTGCACCCTTTTTTGTAATCTACAAAGCCGGGCGCGAACCCACGCCGTATTGGTGATAGTCTTGTATGAGTTGTTAGATCCAGCGACCTAACTCATTGAGCCACCCGGGCCACAGATATTTAGTATCACCGCATAAGTAATTTATTTGACAAATGTAGTTCCCTTTTCAGGAAGTCCAGTCAATAATAACAAGTTGTTGACTTATATTTCGCCAGTAATATGTAGAAGGAAGAAGACAGTTATATTACTACTTCAAAATGGGACAATTAAAATCAGTTGTCATAAATTTTAGAATGCAATTGTCCCTTTGATTTATATTCAGGAACAAAATGAAAAAAACACTAATACAACACCGTCCGAACAGCTACAAATTTTGATTGAAGAGTCGTAGAAATAGAGAAAAAATGGGTACCCCTTGATCACATATATACATGACAGATATTGTCTGAACCAATATAGCGATTAATGCTATCTTGGTTCGGTCAAATTGTTTAAACTTAGTATACAGAGGGCTACTGATCTAATGTTGCAAAAACTACCATAACAGATTTATGTTTAGGCCCTTTAAAACACTTTTAAATTATTTGGCTTTCCAATCTTTCGATTTTGAGCTGAAGGTTATTCCAGAAACACGTCATGCGCACTAAATTAGATATCTACGCTTTTATTCATGAATTCCATCTGAAATTTAGAGTGGTTGCCTTTATATGTGTTCTTCATTTCCTCCACGGTGAGCATATATATCAAAATGATTACAAGACAGTCCTAAGCCTGAAGATGGTCTTGAAGTGATATAATCATATTTTTAACACACCATACTGTGTATCAATTAAAGGTTTAGTTACAATATACGATCATGACTTTTAAAAAGAATTATATTACCTATATACATGTTGTTTTTGTTTTTGTTTGTTTGTTTTTTTGTTTGTTTGCTTGTTTTTGTTTTTGTTTTTGTTTTTTTATTTGTTTTTTATTTTTGTTTTTTTTTTGTTTTTTTTTAATATTTTTTTTACATCAAATGTTAATATTATAATGATAATTATTTTACTGAATTATCTAAGTTTAAGACTGAAATCAGCTAAGAATGGTACAAGATACACACTATTCCAAAACTAAATTACTGCTATTGAACCTGTAGTACATTTGCACAATAACCGCATCGGTGGTGTAATGGATAGAGTGCTCGGTAGATCGTGGGTTCGAGTCGCGGTCGAGTCAAACCAAATACTATGAAATTGGTATGTGTTGCTTCTCCGGTAAGCACACAGCATTAGGAGTAAAGGTTGGTTGGCTCGGAATCAGGATAATGTGTCCGAGTGGGGGGACATGTCTATTCGCAGACTGTTGTTTCAATGAGCTAGCACTATAAAAATCCAACTAAGCATGTTGGTCTAGTACAAAGTGAACCTCATCATCATGTCATTGAAAATTAACTTGTACTCGTCATGATATCGCTGAAAGGTCGGCTTCAAACAACAAGCACTCACTCACATTTACACGAGTAAGGCGATTGACATTCACCAATATAATATGTATTAATATCAGCTGCAATATTCATTTTACACTAAATCTACCTGACATTTTGATCAAATAAAGCTCTGTAATAGATATTATAATGGTTTTTGTTTTATTGGTGTAAAATCATTCGTTTAACATCATACCTTTTCCATTTTCCTCTTTAGCGTTTCTTCCAAGCATTAGCTTCAATGTCTTTCTAGTGACTGTTGTCCTTTGATTATCATTGTTGTAAACATATTGCAGTTATACATTAACATTAAACATGTGGCAGTTGTTTCCATGTTGCTTCACAAGAAATGTTTGGAGATACCAAACGGGTAATAAAAATCCGTAAATCGAAGAACAGACAACACAATGGCCAAAAGAAATATGACAAACAATTGTTTAAATTCGTAAAATAAAAACATAAACGTAGCTACTAGTGTTTGATATAGTGCGGACAACGAGTTTCTGGAATAGACTTCACCATCCATGATCAATGTCCAAAGACTGGAAAGTCTGATAACTTAATAGAGTTTTGAGATGCATATGCCTGGGATAGACGAACATTAGTTTTAATAAGAATAACTTTTTCGGACTGTAAATTTCAGTATTAACCATGTCAGTACCGAAACACCTGACTATGACTGACATAACTCAATTGAAGGTACATCCATAACTTTTTTTTTTCTTTTTTTTCTTTTTTTTTTTATCTCGGATGAATACATACAGATTTCTAAAATCATGTCGTACAAATTATTTAACGCAGGGACAACACTTTCATATATACAATCACATGCTTCAGAATCAGTGCTTGTATTTTTATTAGGAATGCTAAAAAACAGTTTAACCGTATTTTCATTGCATAACCAATGCATAAAGTGCTTGTCTTGGTGGCTGTCAAAGTATTATCTTAGGAATACCATTAATTTAATCAAAGACATTTGATAGTTCTTGTGTATGTTTGAAAATTACTGGGTTTTTCTTCTATATTTCATCAATCATTGTCAATAAAATTAGTCTTGTAGAATATAAGGAGACATGATCTGGTGCGTATTTACAAATCCCAGAGGAGTCCGTGTCACTGATCAGCGACTGTACCCGACAACACATAACCAGTTTATTTCAATTTTGATCGAGAGTTTATCAAACGATAATCAGTTTGTAGAGTCTCCTGGTACACTAATATACTGACGAGATACATCCATCATAGCAAGGGTTTGTTTCCACCATTAATGACCTGGGTATTCTTACTCTCAAAGACTAGATAAAAAATGTCTCCAACCACAAAAGAGGCTGTTCCATTAACACGTCACGTCCTGGCTTAAACAGTTCGATGCCATGTGATGCAATTGAACACATATTTGATGTCAGGAAGCAAGAATCAGTAACTTTATGTGTTTTTATTTTATCTTTCCAATAGCTATTTATATAATATTGTTATATATAGAATTGACGTTTCAAAAATGGTATTAAAGGGAGCGTCGTGCCCACGATCACAGAGTAGTTGAGAAATTATATCTATTTATGCGATCAGTGACTTCGCACTTTAATTAAGAGTTTTATTCCCACACACAAGAAATGAGATATAATTTTATGTCTGTCAGTTAATTGCGGCAAGTCTGGATTTTTCCAGGTAATCCTGTTTCCTCGACAAATAATAGTGGCAGACTGTCCCTTTTGTCTGTTATAGCTGTGTTGATATATAATAGTGGCAGACTGTCCCTTTTGTCTGTTATAGCTGTGTTGATATATCACAAAAATGAAAATAAAAACACAGATATTTAATTAAGTGCGCACGACGAGCTTCTTGAATAATCTTCATCCGGTACGCTCAGAATTAAAAGAGGGAAAGGCAAATCTTTAGAATAATCTTAACCCGGTACGCTCAGAATTAAAAGAGGGAAAGGCAAATCTTTAGAATAATCTTAACCCGGTACGCTCAGAATTAAAAGAGGGAAAGGCAAATCTTTAGAATAATCTTAACCCGGTACGCTCAGAATTAAAAGAGGGAAAGGCAAATCTTTAGAATAATCTTAACCCGGTACGCTCAGAATTAAAAGAGGGAAAGGCAAATCTTTAGAATAATCTTAACCCGGTACGCTCAGAATTAAAAGAGGGAAAGGCAAATATTTAGAATAATCTTCACCCGGTACGCTCAGAATTAAAAGAGGGAAAGGCAAATCTTTAGAATAATCTTCACCCGGTACGCTCAGAATCAAAAAGCTGGAAAGGCAAACATTAAGAAAGTTTTGAGAGTAGACAAGGAAACAATAGAAACAGCTTTCTATGTAATTTATTTTACTTTTGCCTCTAAATAGGTGGAGCTCTATTTCACGATGGCGACCGCAAAACTTTCGAAGTGACTAGACTTCCAATTTTATCATTAAGGCCCCATAGTTCAGTAGCTTCTTTGTTTGCAGTAACCTTCTATCAATGAAATCCTGACACACGTTTTAATACAGGCTTAAACATCTTACCGAAAGTCACATTCTGTATTTAAAACTGTTTTCAGAAATCAATACATTATTGTTCTTCCTGTCTCTCGTATCTTCTTTTTAAAATATAGTGTACTGTCCGGTGGGTTGGCACACCTTTGGATTGGACGGACTTAATCCGATATTCACGTGGCATATTTAAAAAGAAAAGGACAATTTTAAATATCATTGTACACGCTGTTATATGAAAATAACTGTAGACATGCATAATGGTAAGACTTTTATATGAAACACTATATACGACACCACTAGCATAATCTCTTGTGATCGTATGGTAGTTGGATTTACAACTACCTATTCAATAAGTGACATTAACGTACATGAGTTCGAATCTCGCGACGATGTTAAATAATAAAACAATATATTATACTTTACGTTTTTATTTTCCCTATTTGTCTTTGTTAGCGCAGCCGGTCCATATAACGTTATATGGACCGGCAGTGGACTGCCTCGTTTTCGAGTCTTTATTTCGGGAGATAATTGGGCTTGTTTTTGGACGCGAAGTATAATATAACAAATAGTTCACGGCACTTCGGGCCATATGGCAGTTTATGGACCGGGATGTCACCCACAAAATATTATATGGACCTCAGCCATATGGCCCTCAGTGCCGTGAACTATTTGTTAAATAGAGTAAATAATAAAAAAAAAACAAAAAAACAATACATTATTTGTGATAAAGTTTGACCGCCACGATATAACTGAAATATTGTTGAAAGTGGCGTTAAACACTATAATCCTTCCCATCGTCATCCAGTCTTGTGAACATTTTTAGCTATTATGATCTAACCAATCGGTATGGACATTCATTATAATATAGTCAATAATCACCACTTGGTATCATTTGTCTTATTATTTATTGAAATTTCAATTGTACTCTCAACAGTAAAGAAATGCAAATTGTCAACTTCACAACAGTAACAGAGAACAGTATACACAAACATATTACAAGTTTAATTACACCTTATATAAGAATACTGGATTCTGATTGGTTAATAGCCGTGATATTTTTTTTTGTGATATTCACAAGGCCTTGCATTGTGAATTTGCAGAATTTTTACTTCATGTTAAGTGTATTTGCACAAGATTTAACTTTTTTCATGGTATTTGCAAAATCGTATTTGCCGTTTTTACCCTTCATCGAGACGCTTGTAACAAAATTTGTAAAACGTTATATATCAGTTGTGCGTTTTATTTAACATCATTCGGTAGAATTAAACATCATGTTAGGTCATGAAAACGACAAACAAAAGGTATTATTTATTTAGCCAGTGTTCTAAATAATATTCGGTGTAATTAAACAGATATATCATGTTTGGGAGGGGTATTTGCGAGAAATACCAGTCTTGAGACTAAATTTCCCTCGCCGTTCGGCTCGGGAAATTTTTCGTCTCTCAACTGGTATTTTTCGCAAATATCCCTCCCAAACATGATATATCTGTATATAATTACACCTTATATAAGAATGCTGGATTCTGATTGGTTAATAGCCGTGATATTTTTTTACAAATTCAGTCCTTGCATTGTTTATTTGCAGAATTTTTACTTCATGTAGGTGTATTTGCACAAGATTTAACTTTTTTTCATGGTATTTGCAAAATCGTATTTGCCGTTTTTACCCTTCACTGAGACGCTTGTAACAAAATTTGTAAAACGTTATCAGTTGTGCGTTTTATGTAACATCATTCGGTAGAATTAAACAGATACATCATGTTAGGTCCTGAAAACGACAAACAAAAGGTATTATTTATTTAGCCAGTGTTCTAAATAATATTCGGTGTAATTAAACAGACATATCATGCTTGGGAGGGGTATTTGCGAAAAATACCAGTCTTGAGACTAAATTTCCCTCGCCATTCGGCTCGGGAAATTTTGCGTCTCTCGACTGGTATTTTTCGCAAATACCCCTCCCAAACATGATATATCTGTATAGTATTGTACATAGATATGTTTAGTTTTTACAAGTGTTGCGTCAGTGACTTGTGGCAGGTCGGTTGTTTTCTCCGGGTACTCTGATTTCCTCCACCAGTAATACTGACCGCCGCGATATAACTGAAGAATTGTTGAATGTGGTGTTAAACACCATAACTCAACCCTACAAGTATTGCTGTAAAACGTTGTACGTAAAACTTATAGAATGTATACTGATGGTGTATAGACATGTGTTGTATCGGTATATGATGTGTCGTCAATCCATAGATACAAATCTTTACTAGTTAGATGACAAAAACAAATGGATTTAAAACTATTAAAAAGTCCGAATTGAAAATACACAATACAGGACAGTAATAACAATGTATATTTATTCTACATGGACTTTAAATAAAATCGAATGGTCAATCAAGAATGGACAATCAAGAGATACTGACAACATTTGGGTTCACAAGACACAGGACGAAGACAAAGAAAATAAAACAAAAAAAAACAAAAAAAAACACAGAAACCACAGAAAACTTAAAAGATGAGCAACACGCACTCCACCAAAACCCGGCATTATTTGTTTTCAACTTTTGTAATCCTCATAAATTTTCTTTAGTTAAGTGTCAATATTGAAGATAATTGAAGATGTTTTACTAAAACCACTTATACAGACAAGAGCCATCATAAGGAGGAAGATATATGTATACTTTAATTAAATTGATTGTGTGTACGTGTAAAGGAAATACAACCTTTTTAACATTGCAATCTAAATGGGGTTATTAACCACCTTTTGTGTCATTTGACCCGACAATGGGATTCAATCTGTTCCCCGGATACGAACGTGGAGGAACAATATTTCGTGAAAGTGCAAGGCGACTAGATAGTTTATCATCATAGGAGATTATTTAAAATACCATTTTCAGGGGTTTTCATTCCAAACAACAAACTTTATTGAAAGACTGCATTTTAGTGTAAATTCACATACCAAATAAATTCTTCATTCAAAGGGTGGGGACGATGTATTCATGACTGGCATTAAATACGTTTTAAAGTTAAAAACATAAACTTTGTTTTTGTTTTTGTTTTTGTTTTTTTGTTGGAAGGGGGAAATGTTTCAAGTTTAGAACGACGTTTGTTTCAGCTATTTTCAGACAATTTGGCAGTTGTTTTTGCACTATTTGATTGATTGTTTGGTGTTTAATGCCACCTTGAGCAGTATTTCAGCTATATCATGGCGAGACTTGTTGACATTGGAGGACAAACACATTAGAAGTACAATTACCTGTTTTTAAAGCTCGTAAAAATAAATGTTATAGTTTCTGTCAATGTATGTATATTGTATATGTTCTATTTCTTGGACTTTTTTTTTGTTCCAGATTTTGTAAAATAAAACCGTTGATATATAATGTAGTGAGCAAGTCATGTTTCTAGAATAACATCCATCAGGTTCACTCGAAGTGAAAAGATTACAAAGCAAGCAATTTAAGAGTCTTTGGGAACAAGGAAACAATAAGGTCAAAAATAGGTTCAATGCACGGAGCAGATATTGTTTCGGCTATTTGAGCACCTCATTTTACACTCGTTGCGTTGCTATAGGATTACTTGGTGTCTGATCTGATCTAAGCAGTGATGGCCATCGATTTTACCAATATAGACAACGCTAACATCTCTCATCTTCACTGAACACGAAAAGACCACCAAGTCCTGGCTTGGGACAGGCATACAAATGTGACGGCGTTAAAACGATCATTAAGATTTAAACTCTCCCCTATTGATAACTTGATCTCCAACAGGAAAACAGATATAAACAACCGATTAAAACCTGTACAGATTCACATTGCTCACATTATGAAGAGAAAGCTTAACACTGAATTGACTATAATGCTTATAATCGAAAATAACTTGATTTTGATGTTATTGAATGAATTTTGTACATATATCGCACACGAAGGACTAGTGAGCATTATTTTCATTAACTATTTTATTCAACATTGGACTGGACTGGATATCATAATCTACTATTAATATAATAGTGTTGTGTTAAGCATTGACTGCGAAAATAGAGTCCAGGGTGGAAGATAATAGGTCACGACACGAAGAGTAGTGCACTATATCATCTTTGACACAAGGCATTCATCTTACCTTATATCAAAATATATAAACGGTTAACAGAAAAAAAACTAACTGTGTCCCCAAAAGATAATATGTGCATTTTATTGGCAATTCCTAACGACAAAACCTACATGTATCCATTTCATGTTTACATTTTTCCTACAAAAGCACGTTTTTTTTTATGATACGCATTCTGATTTTCTGCAGTTATAACTAGTTGCATCGCGTTAAAACCGTAACTGTATGATCACGAATATCCGGCTAACACCCCAAGGAGGAAGAGGAGGGTAGACGTATGGCTGGGGAAGATGTATTGGGAGATATATTTTCAAATGTGCATCTAGTCACGTAAATATATACGAAATAGAAATGCAGTTGACCTGTAGAAGTATTATTAAAATGAAATGCATATGAGTGCGTGTTTACCGTATACAGATAACACAGAAACTACTTTCACCCCTTATGTTATAGACTACCTTCATATCTTACGTTATTCGGGTATCACATACACTATATCTGCACATCTTACGCCATTCAGATAAAACACACAGGCTACTGTATAACTTACACCATTCAGATAAAACACACAGACTACTGTATAACTTACACCATTCAGATAAAACACACAGACTACTGTATAACTTACGCCATTCAGATAAAACACACAGACTACTGTATAACTTACACCATTCAGATAAAACACACAGACTACTGTATAACTTACACCATTCAGATAAAACACACAGACTACTGTATAACTTACACCATTCAGATAACACAATGTTTTACACTTACACGAACATACATTTATTAACTGCATGAAAATATATAACGAGTGCATGGATGTATTGTTCGTGATAGTGTTTAATATATATAACGAGTGCATGGATGTATTGTTCGTGATAGTGTTTAATATATATAACGAGTGCATGGATGTATTGTTCGTGATAGTGTTTAATATTTATAACGAGTGTATGGATGCATTGTGCATGATAGTGTTTAATATTTATACACCTTCAACTTTCAAACTGCTAAGACATATATATAGTCCATTCAATTAGCCGGTCCATTTCAGACTATATTAAGCTGTCGAGTTGTATTTGTATTTACCGTTTGTCAGTGACTTGTAGCAGATTGGTGGTTGTCTCCGGTTTCATCCACCAATACAACTGACCGCCATGAAATAGTTAGAATATTGTTGACAGTGGCGTTAAACACTAAAACCTTTTCAATTTCAATTTCAAATATTTTATTGAATCAATTGCACATATATAGTACATAAGTTCAAAGGGATTACACATCAGGCACAGCCTATGTAAGTGTTCTCCCACAATAAGTATGGACATCAGAATATATAGTAGTAATATTGAATATACAAAAGTGTTTATATTAATGAGGAATCAGAATATTTCTGGTAAAATAGTAATGAATACACTGTGAGGTTGTCCAGCTAGACATTATAGATACAAATGGATTTAACAATCTTTATCAATTGAAATTAAGAATATTTCAACTAAAATGAAATTTAAGTATATGAGTCAATGTTAATTAAATATTTTATATTTCCCAAAGATGTATAATGAATAAGATAATTTAGAAATCTAATATCTTAGTTTCATGAATAAAATTGTGTAAAGCATCTACGATTTCTATATTATCATCAACCGATAATTCAGAAGAGCCCATAAGTAAGGTGTCAATATTTAGTATATCAGTGAATCTTCCTAAAGTAGAAAACAAAGCAAATCTTTGTTGTATAAAATACGGACATACATAGAAATAATGAAAGTTATCTTCAGTGTCATCCCCACACCCACACTGCGCACTGTCTGACAGGTGTGACAAAAACAAGTGATGTTTCAGATTACTTGCCAAATTTCGCAACTGACAATGTAATATATTTAGCTTTCTCTGCCCATACTCAAAAGAAGGAGGGGGAACACAGATTTCTTGACTAATTTGCTTTTTGAACATCGCTCCACTGAAGATTCTGAATGTCAACATCAAGCTGATTCCATTGATCAAGCACACTAGGGTAAAAACTGTTTTTATAAGAAGAAGTACGACAAGACGGGAGGTTAAAGAATCGATTATTTCTCAAGTTATAATGCATATTTTCGTTTAAATGCAAAAGGATTTCATCTAAAAGGTATTCTGGTGTTTCTCCATTAAGTGACTAAAACCTTAACCCTTACTAGTATTATTTACCTGATGGGAGTTCTGTGGTTGTTTATCTTTTGTCTGTATTCGTAACCTCGTAATGTAATGTCGTTCACAATGATGACGGTATTTGTAAGACTATTTTTCGCCTGTAGTTTGTTTTCTCTTTGACGACCCTTTATCTGGGAAATAAAATTAAATACGCCAAGTAACACCATAACGACTACGATTCTCAGATGTAGTGTATATCAGCTGAAATAAAGAATTAAATACGCCAAGTAACACCATAACGACTACGATTGCCAGATGTAGTGTATATCAGCTGAAATAAAGAGTATCGCTCAAATGCAAGCTAGTTTTAGGGTATGAGCTATATTGAAGACCCCACTGTAACTGTGAAATGTAGAACAACAAATACAATCGATGTTCTTTTACTTTAATTTTTGTCTAACTGTACTGTCGGGTGGTCTTTCGTCTTTTACTTTAATTTGTGTCTAACTGTACTGTCGGGTGGTCTTTCGTCTTTTACTTTAATTTGTGTCTAACTGTACTGTCGGGTGGTCTTTCGTCTTTTACTTTAATTTGTGTCTAACTGTACTGTCGGGTGGTCTTTCGTCTTTTACTTTAATTTGTGTCTAACTGTACTGTCGGGTGGTCTTTCGTGTGCATTTACATCCTTATCGTTTCTTTGTAATCTATGGGAAAGCTGACATGAAACAAAACATACATAACTTCCAAATAAAGACAGTAGTTAATAAATTTTACTCAACATACGACATGACAAATACATGTGAGAGGCCTGTTTCAAAATGAGTTTGTTTTTTGTTTTTTTGGACAGTCACGAGGTCAATAAAGTAATTACACTAAATACAATCTCCAAAGGAGCAATTATATCACGCAATGCAAAAATATCTACACGCCAGCTTAATCAGTTTGTTTTACCGACAGGGATGTAGGTTATCAATAAAAAGTTTATAGTCTTACATTTGTTTACATAATATACCAGGACACAGACTATTGGAACCTTTTTGCTTGTTTGTACGAAATAATTCGTATATTTAACCTATATTTTGATAAGATAAAAATCAAATATATTAGAAGCCAATCTATTTTCCCTTCTGTGAAGTGTTGAAATATTTTTTCTTAAATAAATAATGTTATTTATTTTAGAATCTTATTTTTGATAAAGGTGTTTCTATAACCTGTTTGTTGTTAACTTAAAAAGTTGATCATAGTCGTAAACTTCAAAGGGAAATAGAATTTAAATAATCGTGCTTAAAAATTAAATGGATTCGGTATTTGGTTGTATAGAAAATAGTCGCTAAGGGAAATGACTTTGTTGGAAATAGAGATCGGGTTCTGTACCTTCTATGTCTTGTCAATTTCTTCTCTTATGTTATTACCAAATCAAATTGGTAATTATTGCTTTGCAAGATTGATGTGAAATTCGAGACAAGAAACCGAAATTCAAATCTCGCCAGGGAAGTGCCCTTAACAGTGGTAGAATATTCCGAAGTTGTTTTAATCATATATTCATAATGAATTCTGGGATAGAGATGAATAATTGAGTTATTTTATATTCATTGTACATCTGGTACATGTTTACTCCACTTTTGTAAGATGGACAATTTACTTCTATCAAACCACAAACAAAAGTTTAATAAAAACATGCTTAGAACGATACAAAGAAAAGTCTGAGGGAAGAACTAAAGGGGTAATCAGAAGCCGAAAATCGAAGGACACTCTTTTAATTGGCCAACAATAAAGGACAAACAAGTTTATGCTCGCGTTCTTTGAATATTTTTTCTTGGTTTAAATGTATTGTATATAAAACATTTTTGTTTTTCACAGGTCCTTGTTAGCAGCAACGCTCTATCAATGAAATCCTGCGACATGAAAACACAAGCTCTGAAATATGGTATAAACTGAGAACTGTATAAGCCGACGTTGTCTGGTGGAGTGTAGCTAAAACAAATATTTAAATTGCATTGGTAATCTTTATCAGCATCAACCATCTAACAATGAATTGCTGTCATTACACAAAAGCTCTGGACTATTGCATCAACTGGAGATATGTACTCCATATACAAATGTTGCTGGAATATTGCCACATATAAATAGAAATTGCATTGTGCATATAAATTATATGTCTTAACGTATATTGGAATCCTTATATTAAACAGTGCTTATTATTGATAAATTGTATTCTATACTTATGTGGTATAGAGTTATTCGCATACTACTATGAAAAATTTGAAGATACCAAAGGGGTAATCAGAAGCCGTAATTCGAAGGACAGACATTACAATGGCCAAACGGAGGAAAGACAATAAGACAAGCAATGGTCGACATAACACAACACATAAAACTAAAAATTGAGCTACACGACCCCCATTGACAACCGGTTGAACTCGAGTGTTCAGGATGGAACAGCAGTTCCTGCTCCACTAGTGGCACCAGTCGTGTTTAATTAATATATTGGTTGTTGCTGCTTTATGACACTTTCAACATTTCTAACTATTTCGAATTCATGGTAATCAGGAATGATAGTGGTGAAGACAGTACTCAGTGTACGGGCGAGTAGTGCCTGTACGGACGATAACCTTGGTAAATTGTAGATACAAGTAGGGTATATCTAGTCTTCAACACGCCAGTAACCTTCAACGAGACATGTGTTAGTACATTGAAACACAGAGCACAATTTCCTATAATGAATACATATTTAATTGTGGTCATTAGTAGATAGGCAATATCCCCTATTTTGTATCATTATTCTTAGTTAAGAATTATGAATACATGATAAGGAGGACTGTTTTGTTGCTTTAATATGTTATAAAAATTATATATTCGTTAATAAGAGATATGTTACTAAGTCCCCCATTTACTTGTTGTGAAAAGACAGCTTAAACAGTGATGGTCAACAATTCCACTAAAATCAACATCAACATAACCTCTCACTTCAAACAAGTGAACACTAAAAAAAAATCATTACATAAGCCGTTAGAAATCAAGGTCCTGGCTTGAGAAATGTACAAAAATATGCATGATCTGTATTAGGTATGTTGCTCATATAATGTACCCATTTATTAGATATTATGCAATTTGTTAGAGGTACATTGTCGTATGTTTAACACGCATTTATTAGAATGTGGTTTGTGCTATTGTACGCATTTATTAGAATGTGGTTTGTGCTATTGTACGCAGTTATTAGAATGTGGTTTGTGCTATTATACACAGTTATTAGAATGTGGCTTGTACTATTGTACGCAGTTATTAGAATGTGGCTTGTACTATTGTACGCAGTTATTAGAATGTGGTTTGTGCTATTATACACAGTTATTAGAATGTGG
>MJUT01049865.1:43074-56563 GCA_002080005.1 Gigantidas platifrons | reverse complement strand
TACGAGGTACGTCACCTACGTAATAAAACCTAGAACCATCATACGACGTACGTCACCTACATTATAAAACCTAGAACCATCCTACGACGTACGTCACCTACATAATAAAACCTAGAACCATCATACGACGTACGTCACCTGCATAATAAAACCTAGAACCATCCTACGACGTACGTCACCTGCATAATAAAACCTAGAACCATCATACGAGGTACGTCACCTACGTAATAAAACCTAGAACCATCATACGACGTACGTCACCTACATTATAAAACCTAGAACCATCCTACGACGTACGTCACCTACATAATAAAACCTAGAACCATCATACACTTCCTTTTGGGAGAAGAAAGTCTGAAAAAACAGGCTTTAAACATCAAATGCCGGCACTGAACATGTATATATTGGATTTCTGTTGACAGGATAACTCGCAAAGAAATTTGTGCCAAACGCTCTCGGTTGAATACCATACTAGGAGGAGTAATTCTTGTCCAGCATGAAACAATTCCATGGCGACAAAATTGTCTATGCATACAGTCCGATATGTCTAAGAGTGGGGTCATCAAGAGAAAAAAGATAATTTAGCTTATCTGGAATATCAAACAGCTGATATTTCTATCTCAGATATCACACCTGCCACACCACAAAGAAGGCTTCCTATGACTAATGGTCATAAATAATGCATTCTTATTTCATTAATACCTCATGCAATTGATTGATTGATTGATTGATTGATTGATTGATTGATTGATTGATTGATTGATTGATTGATTGATTGATTGATTGATTGATTGATTGATTGATTGATTGATTGATTGATTGATTGATTGATTGATTGATTGATTGATTGATTGATTGATTGCTTGCTTGATTGATTGATTGATTGATTGATTGATTGATTGATTGATTGATTGATTGATTGATTGATTGATTGATTGATTGATTGATTGATGTTTAAAGCCAAGGAAGTAGTATTCCAGCTATAATCTTGACGAGAACAACTTTACAATGAATCGAGTAGGTAAAAAGGTGGCAATATGATGGACCTATGATCGGAAGTTTAGATTGCCTAAGGATGTAATGGATAACGTTAGGAAATAGTTGCTTTGTCAACCAAACTGTTCCGTAGGACCTGCTGCAAGTTGTCTTTTTCTTGCAAAGAGTGTTATTCTGGAAATAAGAGTCACCCATTTCTGTTTCACTCGAATGACGAATTTTGCAATTGATGTATTCCCCACAACCAACGAATTCCACTTTCGGGGCGGTGTTACTCCTTGGAGGAAAAACAATATGCGATTTTTATACCCTGAGGTTCGATCGAGGACCATTATATAAATAACACATAGCTGAGAGGGTGGTAGAGCAGATTGTCACCCCGAGAAATCCATTGTCAACCGAGGCGAAACCGAGAAATTCATTGTCAACCGAGGCGAAGCCGAGGTTGACAATGAAATTTATAAAGGACGAAGTCCTTGTAACTATATGATTTTTCATAAGAGTATGGGCGGCCAGAAATCTGTTAAAAAAATTAGATCAATTGATATTTAGAAACGCAAAAGAAATATATTTCAATGAAACATTCCCAATTCTTTAATTATTTACTCTATGCAAAATCAAAACAAACTTGAAATAAAATTCTAATAAAAAAATCTCTATCTACGAGATTCTCGGCGGAAGAGCCCGTCGGTTAACTGAACAGAACAGCCATAAACAAAAAATTATCTGCTACACAATTCATTCAAATTAAAAGATAATAACGTGTACGGATCATCGTATTATTGAAATTTCATTGAAGAGTTTGCATTTGACCAGTTGATCGTTATTTCCTGTATTTTCGTGATGTTTTAGTGTGCTGTAATAAAAAAAAAATGACGTAGTTACAGTAAATATACACTGTAAATAAAAAAGGGGGGGGTGTTGAATGGGATATCTTTGTTGGCAGACGAATATCTTCTAACTCCCCGAAGTATTTCTTCGCTCACAACTTTTTTGAATTTGTAAGTTTTTGTTTTTTTTGTCAACCAAAATCTCATATTTTGATCATGAGTATACTGGTGTCCAAAGAGCATTCTAGCTATGCTGATATTTTAAGGGTTCCATGGTTCAAACTCAAAATAAAAATCAAAAGAACCCTACAGTGGGTGGCCAAAAGTATTCGTCACCCTCGAGTTTACACTATATATTTCATATAAAACCACATTTTTCAGAAAAAAATATTGTGAAGTCATTTCTAACCGGATTTTGATCATTTTTGCACCAGACAAAGCACTATTTAAAGATTATTTGTTTATTTTAGCATGCTTTACCGTTAGATTGCCTTTATTTTCTTATGATTTAAAGACAATTTTTTGTTCTCTGACGTCAAATTTGTTAATAAAATCGGAAAAATCGACATCTGTGTTTAAATCACCTGTAAACAAAATCATGCAGACAAAAATGACAATAAACAAATAAAATTCAAAAGAACTGCGTGTCTTGAAATAAATTTCATAAAATCTGCCTAAAGATAGCTTTAATTTTTTTAATGTGTTTTTTTTATATGAAATATATAGTAAAAAATCGAAGGTGGCGAATACTTTTTGCACTAATCTGTATCCATGAAATACCTGTGCCTGCAACAGTTCTACCCAACAATTTAGACACTGAGACTAAACCCTCCGACTGTACCCCTAATAAATCTTAAAAAAAACACTTGAAAAAAAAAGTACTTGAAAAAAATAATACATTCCCTTCTCATGCCTCCCTCCAAACATTAAAGGACTTCAAACAGGTTGTGCCTGTCTCATATTAGGGGTAACAATCTGCTCTACCACCCTCTCAGCTATGTGTTATTTGTTTTATTATACTGAATGTTCTTTTCTCCTGGTTTCATTCTTTTTTATGATTTTGATGCCCTGAATTTCAATTGCTGTTGTCTTTAAATGTGCTAAACTGTGATATCGATGATGTGTAATAAATAAGATTACATACATTTTTTGTATTTGTTAATATTTTTCTGCCATTTTGGTGTACGTTTATACAGATGGGTGTTCTTAAATGAAAAGTGAGCAATTTTGTCAGCTATGACATGTGATAGACTAAATTACATGTATCACCCTCTGCCATGTGATAGACTAAATTAGCACACGTTCCTTAACCAATAAGAGGACAGGAAATTTACATGAAATATAATAAGTCATAATATCCCTTGCGGATTTTTTTTTCCTTTTTAATGTCCCGATACAAGTTGATATAAAGCCTCTGTTTCGAAGATAACTGGCATAAGCAATATGAACTTCTGTTACAACATTGCAACAGTCTAATGTCCTCCAATACTGCTGCACCAAAATAATGCAACTTGAACCGACCCTTAAATCTCACGTACCGCTATACAGATGATGTCCTTTCACTGAACAATACAAAATGTTGTTGATTGCATTCATTGGAATTGAAATAAAAGATATCATAGGGGGTTTGGGACAATAAAACTAGCTTTATAGAAGAGACTGTACCAAGCAAGAAAAGTGAACGGTCATGCTTTTGTGTGTTAAGTGTATTGCATGCGTTGATACGATATTCCAGAGTTTGTGTGTACTATTAGGTTTTCCTTGATAGAGGGTTGCTGCTAAATGGAAAGTTAATGAACCGGGGGTTTCTAATGGTAATGCTGAAGACAATTCGAGAAGTTCACGGTGGCCGCCATGACTTGGTTAAACGTTGAGGAATATCTGCGTCATATATAGATGATTACGGATCTGTTCCGTTTGTCGTTACAATTCAGTTATCTCCTCTTTTCGTGACTTTTCACTGAATATTTCTTTTAAAAACATAATTGTCCCATGAGTAACACGACGGGTGTTACTAGTTGAGATGACTTGTTTACCCTCACGGAGAACCTGACGTCACACCGGTCTTGTTTACCCTCACGGAGAACCTGACGTCACACCAGTGTTATTTGTGTTGTTTGTTTAGCTTATTTATTTTTCTGTGTATTGAATCGTGGACCATTGCTTGTATTATTACTCTTTTCCTTTTTGGTCGTTGCATTTTCTGTCCATCGATTATTAGCTTCCGATTATTCCTTTGGTATCCTCGATTTTTTCTTTTGGCCAGTGAGTTATGCCCATCATTTAAGGTATCGCAGCGACCGTGAGATTTAAATAAGTATATCGTGAAAATCGTTTTGTCGGGTTGTTTGATTCTCATGGTCACTAACATCTACATCATATCGTATTAAATTCTTCTAAATTTAGACGTTAATCATGCATTCAACAAGGATCATCTGGTCTAATATATTTATCGGTCAACCTATGTCAAAAGACAACGATAGGAATGCATTGAACAAATGACCACAATGTTTTATTACCTCTGACCAATGTATCAAAATGTTAGACACACTCCCAGACAATTTAGCATCATTATAATAATGCTACAAAACCAATTCGATTTCATACAGTGGCTAAGAAGCTGATGTTGTTTGTAAAGGATAGCCTGTGGCTTGTCATGAGGATCTGCACCTTGTAATTGAATTGTTTGAATTCAGTATAATGTTTAGATGTATAGAGATTTAGATGTCCAGACTGTCTGTGTAGGTTTATATGTAAATACATACTGTAGATGTAATAAAAATAGAATTAATAAGAAAGTAGATGTCTTATGTAGTGCACTCAATGCACCTCTGGAATAACCTCTATCAGGTGAACACTATTAAGAAAAAAAAAAGGAAAGAAAACGGCCCTAAATCGGTTAAAGTAACCTTTAGCCTATCTAGGTAACGTTAGCCGATCTTGGCTATCTTGTTTATGCCATAAAACCATAGTTTTAAACAAATTACTTTTCCTAAGAATTGTACTCTTCTAACACTATGTCAGTACAGAAGAAGAAGTAACTCAATATTATACTTATATTTCTACCAAATACTGACAGCTTTCAACACGTAGACGATGATGTCACATTCATTTACACAAACATGCTTTTGTGAATTTTCGTGAGTTAATCTCACAAACAACTGGCCAATGTAGCAACACTAAGAAATCGCTGAGAAAGCAATAAAACTGGTAATAAGCGTTTCAGAAGTGCCATGAAACAGAACTGTTCTTTAAAAATTAATGTCATATACAATTTTCGTTAATAAACAAAACATAGAAAAACCATATCGGTAGTGTAATGGTGAGAGTGCTCGCCTCGTGTGCGGTAGATCGTGGGTTCGAGCCCCGATCGGTTACACTAAAGACTATAAATTGGTATGTGTTGCTTCTCCATTAATAAGCACACAACAATAATGAGTAAGAGTAAAGACGGGTTGGCTCGGAATCAGGATAATGTGTCTGAGTGGGGCGACATGTCTATCCGCGGACTGTTGTTTCAGTAAGCTTGCACTATAAAAAATAAAAGTAAGCATGTTGGTTTAGTAGAAAGCGGTGCAGATCATCATCTCATTGAAAACAAATTTGTTCTCGCTATGTCTTAGCTGAAACACTGATGAGTTGGCGTTAAACAACAATCACTTACTAACTCCCAAGCAGAGAAAGGATAAAAGCTCTCCATTCATATGATGGGAACTATGTAAACATTATATATTTCACTGGTTTTTCTAGGTACTCTTCTGAAACAAAACATATCTTAGTTAGATAAGTCTAACGTTTACTGTGACTTCATTGAGCGTGTTCTGCACTATTTACGATACCACTTACAATTCAAACATATAACTGGGGCCATCGTCACCGCGATCGTAGGGTACTTAAATTATCATCTATATACTAGTATGCATCCAGTGTCTATTGCCCACACAAGTTGTGAGTTTGAATCCCGATCTTGGCAAGGTATTATATATACAACACTGTGTCATAAAGTTTATAGAGAATTGCAGCAGGTCGGTATTTTTTCCCGGATACTCTAGTTCCCTCCAGTCCACCAATATAAACTATCAGCCACAATATAATTGAAATAATACAGAAAGTGGTGTTCATCACACATGGTTGAAATAAAACCAATAAAAATTCACATCAAGGTATTTTGTCGCAATCACAGCTATGTTTACTACAACTGTTTATTGTGTCGAAATTTACCAGTAAACATTTATATGATGACTACCATAAACAGGTGGATCATGGTTAAAGGAAGTTGGAAGATTCCAAAGCAGTAAGCAGAAGCCACAAATCGAAGAAACACAAACAATACAATATAAAGGCCAATACCAAAAGAAAAGGACAATAATACATCAATTGTCACTAAGACACCACACAGAAAACAAAAGATTGAGTAACACAACGAACCCCAGTAAAGACCGGGGATGACCTCATGAAATGTGGACTGGTAAGCAGTTATTACGCCAGTAATGGTAAGTAATTATATGGCTCACATGTTTGAAATAAAGCTTCCGAAGATGTTTTTATGAGCTTATTTTATATTCAATATACACCCCTCTGGTAAGTCTCTTATTCACAAACAAAAATATGAACCAATCATCTGGTAAACCTCTAATAATTTTGGTAAACCTCTTATCTCAAAACACAAAATGGACCACCCCTCTAGTAAGCCTATCCCAATGCAAAAATACGAAATCACGCCTATCGGAAATCTCTAATCCTAAAAAAAACATGAACCAAATTCTGGTAAGCCTTTTTATTCCAAAACAAATTCAGGAATCACTCCTGTGATAAACCTCTTTAACCAAAACAAAACCACAAACCTCGTCTCAAGTAAACCTCTTATCACAAAACAAACACATACCGCTCCTATTGTAAAACTCATATCCAAACTTACGAACCATGTCTCTTGTAAACCATTTATCCCAAAAACAAAAACGTGAACCTCAGACAAACCTCTTATCCCAAGCGAAAACGTGTATCTCAAACAAACCTCTAATCCCAAAACAAAAACATCATTCTCAGACAAACCTCTCAATACAAAGCAAAAACATGAACCTCAGACAAACCTCTAATCCCAAAATAAAAAGTAGAACTTCAGACAAACCTCTAATCCCAAAACAAAAACGTGAACCTCAGACAAACCTCTAATCCCAAAACAAAAACGTGAACCTCAGACAATCCTCTAATCCCAAAACAAAAACGTAAACCTCAGACAAACCTCTAATCCCAAAACAAAAACGTGAACCTCAAACGAACCTCTAATCCAAAATAAAAACTAGAACTTCAGACAAACCTCTAATCCCAAAATAAAGACGTGAACCTCAGACAAACCTCTAATCCCAAAATAAAAAAGATGACATAATGTGGTCTTATTCTTTTCCGAGTACCTCTAATACCAATGTTACGCGAGACTTGTTCACAATGAAACATGTGACTTATTACAGTAAATATTCCCGTATGTTCTCATTGTCGCTTTGACTTGCCTTGTTACAGTTTCGTATACGTTACATATATTAATGATCAATATTTGATTCTCATGATTTGTTTTGACTTGTTATACTTTCGTATATGTCAACTACTATAGTTTCTTGAATTATTGCAACTCATATTCTAAAGTGAATATTAAAACAACTTCTCTTTAGAGACCATTTTTGCACTTTAATAATCGACTTTTTTTTCTCCTAGGTCCCAAATCAAAAGTGTGATAAGAGCAATAAAATCATAAAGAAATGGAGCAGCTTCAAGGTCCACTGCACTCATTTTATTACTGGAAATATTTGTTAGTATTTTTGTTTTTGCATTTGTTTTGTTTTTGTCTTTGTTTGTTTTTTCGCTTTGTTTGTTTGTTTGTTTGTTGATTGTTTGCTATTAATACGTTTTGGAATAAATATGTGTCCAATATTGTTAGACTTTAAGTAAAATATGGAACAAAAATATTAATAAACACCCCCTCCCATACCCTCTTCTTTTTCATAGAAGTGTTATTGAATATAAGTTTACAACAATAATGTTATTCTTTTTCTTAATCTTTCAATACATAATTGTCACATTTATAGTTTGTACATAGATTTCTTCATTTTTATCGACATATAATGGCTATTTAATGTTCGTGGTAAGGTTGATATCGCGGGTTAAACGAAATTCTACCTGTGAAAATACTGCTTTTGGCAGCAATTTAATTTCAGGCAATTTTGAAATGTTTGTTTTATGGTTCGACAACTTTATATGCCGAAATTAAGATTTTACAGTCAAAACAAAAATGTCGTAAAAAAATTGCACACGGTAAATAATCAATTATTAATATAAAGGACAATATTCAAGTCATTTTTATTGTGATAAAAATCACTATTTTCCCTCATAAAGATCATTTGAGGGTAACTTGATGATTATACTTAAACAATAAGGCGTGAACATACACCAACTCTGCTCCGTTGTAATTTTCTCTAAATATATCGCAAGTAAACGTTGTTCCGTCATCAAATTCTCTTATCTGTCGACGATAACTGCCAATTTAAATTTTGAATACCTTCATAAATATATTTTCCGATTGGCTCACCAGATAAGACGTTTTCAATAGATAGTTATATCCAATGATAATATAATAACCAAACTAAGCACCCCGGGTACAACGAGTAAAGTAAGTTTTTGTTCGCTTTGAGGTGATAAATTTAAAGTCGAGGAAAGGGTTATTGAAATTATAACTGAATGGCTGATCTGCGGGTGAATTTTTAGATGTTACCGATAAAAAGTGACGCTCATTATTGTTCCTATTGAAAATATTATATGCTATATTGAAATACTTGTATTGTGAAGTTGATGGATAAAATGAAATCTATCCATAGATATAATAGTAGATAATTACATGGCACTAAGTAATTATATTTTTGTCAGCCTTAATAGAGAAAGTTTATTAACCATGAACCATTATGTGGGACTTTTTAATACATTCATTGGTATTCACGTTTTCGCACTTTTGTGTAAATAAGACGTCCATTGTGTATTTAATGTGGTCATATTACAATGAAACCATTTTTTTCTCGTTTTAATTACGTATTATAAATAATCACAAATATGCTTCATGCAATTTATATTGACACCAATATGATAGCTCCTCTCGCTTTCACGTTGTAATAATCTAACATGGGTGCTTACAGTTCATTGTATGTTAAATACTATACAGAACTGGATCTGGCTATGTATTTTATCATTAAATTTATACATCATAATATTATTCTGTTTATGTAAGCTTTATATTTCGGCTCATCAATACAACTCTCACTGATAGTAAAAGCATTCGAAGGATTAGGATTATGGTGTTTAACGCCACTTTCAACAATATTTCAGTTATAGCATGGCGGTCAGTTCTATTGGTGGGAGAATCCTGAGTACCTGGAGAAAACCACCGACCTGTCACAAGTAACTGACAAACTTTATCACATAATGTTGAACCGAGTACACCTCGCCATGAGCGCGATTCGAAATCACAAGGCTAGTGGTGATAGGCACTGATTGCATATAGGTAGTTGTAAATCCAACTACCATACGATCAGAACCACGACGGCCCATTACATGCATTAGAAGAAGTAAGCTTGGTTTGTTCTTCTTATGCTATATTATTGTGATAGCTTGTTTACAAAATAAAGATAAGGGTACAATACAGATTGGAGGAAACAACACCAAAATTAAACAACCCAGACAGTAAAAAAAACCCAATATTAGTGAAAAATTACCCTAAATAACAAAAGATTGGATAATGCGAACTCCCATAAAAACAGAGGGTTCACTTCTCTCGCTCCTCATTGAGCACCCATCGTGATCACTTCTCTCGCTCCTCATTGAGCACCCATCGTGATCACTTCTCTCGCTCCTCATTGAGCACCCATCGTGATCATGAAAACGTCATTTACAATAAAAACTTAGATATCAAATTTAGTAGGCTCAAAATATCGGTGTAAAACTAAAATATGACACAAATATCAGTATGTCCTGTTTATAATGCAAAATATGTCACACTATCCATTGTATCAAAGATTTACAACTATCTATGCAATCAGTACCTATCAAGTTGTGTGTTCGAATTCCGATCGAGGTGTACTCGAGGGAATATTATGTGGTAAAATTGGTCAGTGACTTGCGGCAGGTCAGTGGTTTTCTCAGGGTACGCCGGATTCATCCACCAATAAAACTGACCACCACGATATAACTGAAATATTGTTGAAAGTGGCATTAAACATCATAACCCACTCACCTCCCGTTGTATCAAAATTTCTACACATATGCTGTTTTCATGAACACCTGTTTACCCCCTTGTTTGGTTTTTGTTTGTAGACTTGTTTATCTCCTCATGACATAAAGCTGAAGTATAATTGCTCACTGGACACACACAATAAAAACCCCAATAAATGAATCAATCAGGCATTATTATAAATGAACATTTATTATTATAGACGAGATTCCTATTATAATAATGTGTAGACGTGAAAAGTAGAGACAACATTAGAAATTAATTAATTCTAAAATTAACTGTTTGTGTTTTAAATATTGATTTGCGTTCAGCAAACTTGGTTTAGACATGTTAAGAACGTGCAAATGACTTTTATGTTGTTGCCTAACCTCTATAGTGAATGATTATTGTTTAATGTCGAATGAGCAATTGTTCAGCTATAGCATTGTGAGAACAATCTGCATTTGATGCCACGATATTGCTGAAAATACTGCTAAAGTTGGTTTTAAATACCAATCAATCAATCAATGCATTTTATGAGATGGGGATGTCCGCTTTGTGGTAGTAGACTAGCACGCTTAAGAGGATTTGTATAGTACTGGCTCACTGAAACATGTCGCTCCATTCGGATATATAATTCTGATTCCGAGCAACCCAGTCTCTACTCTTATTCCTTAATGTTGTATTCTTAGCAGAGAAGCAACAAATACCAATTTTATAGTCTTTGGTTTGACACCATCGGGGATCGAACGCACGATATGTCGCACTCGAGGCGAGCACGCTAACAATTACACCACCATTGCACCACCGATGCGGTTCCTATGCTACCTGGCTCCGTGCACACTACGCGTTTCTGGAATAACCATTAAGTATGCTCAAAGTCAAGAGATTGATCATCCAAATAATTTAAAAGTCTTTGGGAACCGTAGAAAACCAAAAGGGACCAGACAGGGTAGTCAAAATCTGACAAGGTTACCGATGTCTGATGTAGGACATTTTTAGTTTTAATATTAATTACATTATTTAGGAATTGTAAAATGTAATGATAAATATATCTAATAAACCATGTCTGTGTCGAAACACTGGGTGTACTCGATACAACATCATGTGATATAAAGTTCGTCAGTGACTTGCGACAGGTCGGTAGTTTTCTCTTGTTTCCTCCACCAATAAAACTGACCGGCACGATATAACTGAAATATTGTTGAAAGTGGCGTTAAACACCATAAACCAAACCAAGACCATCGAAACACTGGGCGGATGATATCCTCAGAGGCCAATAGCTTTGTTCGTGGAAATGCAACATACTAGTTATGAAAAATTCTTTAGCAAACAGATCGCCCATTACAAAACAAATAATACTTACAAAGTAAGTAATTATATAACACCTACTTAATTGGAGGTAAATATGAGTAATATTTCGTTTAATTATGAAATATAATTTTTAGCTTTCTAATGTGTTTATGATTTTCAAATACAATAAAGTGTAAAATTGGATGTACTTTCATGTTCATTTACATCCATATAATTTGTTTTACTAATTTTATTAGCACTTTAAAGTATACCACCTGTGTAATTTATATAATATAGATAACGTTTTATTTAAAGACCGCGTCCAAATGCACTCATCCTATGATGTTTGTATCTGTTACTATTTGTCCTATGTCATCATTATATACATGCTTTACATATGAAATCAAACAAATATTTTCTCGTTATATACACTGAATAACATAGTTTAACACCAGTGAACAGTGTAGAACATACAAAGGCAGTATAATATTGTGATTTATGGTTTATGGTGTTTAACGCCACTTTCAGCAATATTTCAGTTATATCGTGGCGGTCAGTTTCATTGGTGGAGGAAACCGAAGTACCCGGAGAAACCACCGACCTGTCGAAAGTCACTGACAAACTTTATTACATTATGTTGTATCGATAACACCTCGCCATTAACGGGATTCGAACTCACAACTCTAGTGATTATAGTCACTGATTGCACAGGTAGTTGTAAATCCAACTACCATACGATCACGATCATGACGGCCCCAAATAATACTGTGATAATAGCACAAGAAGATTTAATTCCGAACATAATTTGAACAAAGATAAACTTCTTTGTGTTATTTAGTTGTTTCATGTGATGGACACTGGAGGAGGTTACCAGAGCTCAAACCCGCACATCTGCTCAGCGCGTCCCCATGTGGCAGATAGGGGATGGGTTTTTTCTTTGCTAGGAGTTGTCAAGTTATAATACGGAATGTCTGACCGTGCACCATAGTGAGTGTAACTTGTTTGGAGAGTGCCACGCTCCCTGCATTTAAATACCTCTTTTATATATTTCGGAAATTAGCATATGGCGTATTGCTGCCGCTACAAGTGACTACATTTTTCGTCTCTACCCAACTCTCCATACTTTTCCAATGTCGGTCAAATTATCATTATTATTATTATTATTTTTTTTTTATATATTTTTTTTTTTTGCATTGCATTGCAAGGATACCAATTACGAGATTCGACGTATATGCTATATTACGTTACGCATCTAAACAAAACAGACTGTTGACGATAAACATGACAAAGCAATACGTTAGCCCACTTCGATAATTAAGCATAGTTTTCAATCAATTTTTTTATATCATTTATAATATATATTTATATATATTTTAATTTGAAATAACGACTTAGAAAATAAGTAAACTAGTCGAACTTTTGAACCAAAATAATTCATCACCTGTCTTGTTGATAAATTCGCTAGAAAGTTCTTCGTTAATAAATTTTCGTTAAAAATGTCAATAATTCAATAATTCTAGCAAATGAATTAATATTGTTTAACTACAAGTGAGCAGTTTATCACCAAGGTGAGAACAAATTATATTGTGAAATGCATATCTGTGTTTTTAAGTCTGTTTGAATTTAAGACGCACAGGCTGAACTGGACTTTATTGTAAAACCCCCACTTAGGTTGCACAATCATTTCGTCCCAAAGGGTTCATATTTCTGACCAGTTTGTTTCTCTGTGTCCTTGATGGTGTGTTATAATCGAATAAAAGCATGTACAATGTATCTACATTACAAAATTCATATAAGCTTTATCCAGACCGGAGATAGAATTCAAATTTTTAACACTCGACATGAGTATGCTAACTAAGTGAGCGAGTGATTGTTGGTCAACACCAAGTGAGACATTTTCTAGCGATGTCACGGCGGAAACAATTTACATTCCAATGATGTGATTTTGATGTCCACTTTGTACTAGACCAACAAGCTTAGTTGGGTTTTTATCGTGTTGCTCGATCTTTGCCATTTCAGTGTAGTGTTTTGTAGGTCATTGTTTGTTCTTTGTCTTTTAGCCATTTCTGTGTAGTGTTTCGTATGTCATTGTTTGTTCTTTGTCTTTCAGCCATTTCTGTGT
>MJUT01049865.1:25813-39225 GCA_002080005.1 Gigantidas platifrons | reverse complement strand
GTTCTTTGTCTGTTAGCCATTTCTGTGTAGTGTTTTGTATGTCATTGTTTGTTCTTTGTCTTTTAGCCATTTCTGTGTGGTGTTTTGTATGTCATTGTTTGTTCTTTGTCTTTTAGCCATTTCTGTGTGGTGTTTTGTATGTCATTGTTTGTTCTTTGTCTGTTAGCCATTTCTGTGTGGTGTTTTGTATGTCATTGTTTGTTCTTTGTCTTTTAGCCATTTCTGTGTGGTGTTTTGTATGTCATTGTTTGTACTTTGTCTTTTAGCCATTTCTTTACTGTCTGTCCTTCGATTTGCGGCTTCTGATTGCCCATTTGATATCTTCAAGCATTTCTCACGGGTGAATATTTCGCTCAACTCGGACACATTATCATGATTCCGCGCCAACCAGCCATTGCTTTTACTCCTAATTGTTGTTGGCTTCCCAGTGAAGCAGCAAATAGCCAGTTTATATTCATTGGTTTGATTAGAGTCCAGGGCTCGAACCAACAATCTTACCACACTATATAATATAACAAACCATTACGCCGCGTACCCCCATAATATAGGGTTTCTAGTGGCATCTTATCGAACATTTGTTGTCCTGACGACCATAACGTTAACATCGTAGCCAAATCCGTAGATACTTTAGAAGCATGGGAGCGAGCGATAACTTGCCGGGGAAAAAAATGTAAATCCTGTTGATTTTTGAACACAGAGGAATTAATATTTCATCTCTTTATCACACAAGCGCAGGTATGACTTGTGCCTTAAGGTTGCAACTACCAAAACTAAAAACACTCCCTCTATTCCATCGATCAACATTGTGCAATGCAACAATGTCTGTCAGAGTATAGGTTCATCGAGAAAAAAGATTACGTCTTTTCACTTTTAACGTGTCCTTAAATATGCAGGGCGAATCAAACACACAACACGTCCTTTGAATGGCACACAAATGAGTGTCATGTGTATGGGTAATACCACGCTCCTTGAACGTGAGACAACTCGAAGCAGCTGCTGGTGAGTGTGTTTTGAGTGAGACAACTCGAAGCAGCTGCTGGTGAGTGTGTTTTGAGTGAGACAACTCGAAGCAGCTGCTGGTGAGTGTGTTTTGAGTGAGACAGCTTGAAGCAGCTGCTGGTGAGTGTGTTTTGAGTGAGACAACTCGAAGCAGCTGCTGGTGAGTGTGTTTTGAGTGAGACAGCTTGAAGCAGCCATTTTTGTTGTTGTTGTTGTTTCTCTCCTAATTTCCAATATCATATGCCGTGGCCTTTAATGTGTTCAGTGATTTGAGGTGAGAGGTGATTTGTTCGTGTTGTTGATATTGATGGAATTATTGACCATCACTGATTAAACTTTCTTTTTCATAACTGATCTAATATTAGTGATTTTCGTCGTAGAAATATATTTATTATGTTTTTAATTTCAGAATTTGCCGTTCCTAAACAATTTAATTATTTCTAAACTAAAGTAAATCTCCTTTATACATAGGTAACATTAGACTTAGCTGGTTTGATTCTTCTCAAAGATTTTAAATCATTTGGCTTTCAAAGCATTTGAACAAGAGTGTATCTGATGGAGATTATTCCAGAAACGCGTTGCATACATTAATTTAGATGCCTATAGATACGTGTTGTTTTTTGTATACAGTGACTTCAGTTTGTCTTGGAAGGTTATTTATTTAAGGAAATTATATTTCATTTATAAAAAAAAACAAAACAAAAAACCACTTAATTGCACTAGATTACCTTTAATGTTTTCTGTTCCCATAGATAAGGGTTTTTGTTTTTGTTCATAAGTAATTCGTGTAATCCGTTGAGTTGACGGATTCTATAATTATTGTATTGTTTGTCCTTCCTCGATTTACGGCTTCTGATTACCCTCTTTTAGTATCTCTACACTTTTCTTTATAAATTTGATGATGAATGTCCTTTAATGTATCATTACATCAATATTGTTACTAGATACAAATAAATAATATATATAGTAATCATACCAAGAGATGTTTATTTATCCTTCTAGAGCACTTGGTTTCACTCACAGATTCTTAAATAAGATTTCCGTTAAAATATCCGGACATCAATATGTGATAGATCTTGGGCAAAGTTGTTTCTCGGCAACCAATATACAACAACACATTTGTCAATTCTTAAAAAGGAACAATATAAAAATATTTCTTTTAAAATATCACTAATACATAAACTGAAAGGTATACATGATCTCACGTCCTTACTGTCGATTACTGTTTTGTGGAAAGTCGTGTTTCCTTGATTTTATGGTATGGTATTCAATTTCTTTTTTTAAACGAGTACTTCCTTTTTATTACCCATCAACACACCTGCTTGTATATCAATAGAACATTGTCATATTACAATATCAACACTGTTAAATCATTATAAACATTTGTGTATTAAAAAATACCACACTGGCGGAACAGTTCCAAGTTCTAATTTCCATCTTAGTCAAAATATGCTGCTTTGTCTTTTGTCAGAATTACAATTAAATCTAAACTTTGCTGTTTGTTTTAATCCCGAACTTTAATCCCGATCTTTGTTAGTCTCGAACTTTGAATATTAGTCCCGAACTTTGATGTGTTTATTTTTAGTAACCGAAGTTTAGTGTTTTATTAGGGTTACGATTATGGTGATAGGTACCGATTGCATGGGTAATTGTAAATCCAACTATCATACTAGCACGACCACCACACCTCTGTTGTTTCATTAATTAATCGTATGAACATAATAATATTACTTGATAACTATATGTGTGCTTAATTTTGTTTATACTAGACTTGTCTAATCATTAGCTAAGTATATTATCTATATAACTGTAACATTCAGGAAAAAAATATATTTCTCATACAATAGAAATGTGCAGTTTCTTAAAATATATACTGTGTACTTTTATGAGATTATAAACATTCAGAAAATTTGATGAAGTTTCATTGTTAGAAGATACAAAAAAATGGTAAGTATCCAACAGTTCCCTTCACGCTTCATAAATCATCTTCCGTAATGTCAGCATACTGAAGAAGCAATAGTGTTACTTTAGCTATGCCTATATTATTAAATGTATACGTTTTCCTCATTTTGACGTTCCGCTAACATGCATGAGTTGAAAAGAATATTAAAAAACTATATTAAAAACACATTTTATGTATATTTTTGAGTAAATGACATGCTATGCCTCGACTACCCTGCAAACAATGTTAATTCTAACCAGCGTGAAATATGTTCGCAATCGCTGTCAGCGGAGAAGAGGAATGATTGTGTTGAATGTGTATGCTGAACGTGTTAACAAGGGCAACTACTTTAATACCTCTTGTATATAAAATGATAGGTTCCTGTACAATACGAAGATCGTTACATAATTGTTTTGGGGGATAATTCTTCCCAAATGTAATCCCTAAAAGATTCTGAAAACACCTTAATAACACAAATTTACTGCAGGTTCCACGTTTAATATAATATTTAGATTTAAATATACAATGAAGAGTTTGAAGATACCAGTGAGGTAATCAGTTTTGTAATCAGAAAGGTTGTCTTTAGATAGTCCGTAACTATTAACCAGGTTATGATAGTGGTCGTAAAACTTAGTTGTGTAGCTTCCTTGTTATCAACAACCATCTATCAAATAAAAAGTATCAATTTAGAGATAACAATTCCATATGCATATTCTTAAATGGAAAGTTTACATTGGAAAAATTGAAATCATATCTCTTGTTAAGTTTCGTTCTCGACCGACCTCCGTCAATTTCTATGTGTATAGGTCAATATATTTACGCAGATCTGTCGGTATTTGTGTTATCCTTTTTAATTCAAGATCATTGGGATAGATGCGATCAACAGTTACCAAACTTAATAGTATTCAGTGAAGGACATCATAGCAGAACGTGAAATTAAAGGACTGGACTTGTTTATTTTCACTTATATTGAGGACACACTGCTAGGAGTCGTACGAATAAACGAACAATAAACGAACAATTCGACGAGAAGATGAGCACAGTTGAGCATAGGTATGCCGACTGTCTATTGTAAATCACAAACGCCAAACAAAACAATATGCTGTCAATCAAATACCTAATGATGTCAGTTTCAAGGAACCTTTTTTTCAGAATTAGAGTGGGTTTTTTTTAAATAAAATATGACTTGTCCTTATGCTGGTATTCTGTTTAATGAAATATAGTTGAACTACTTTAATCTGTCGTTTAGTTCAGAGTGAGAAATAGTAGTGTTATGTGTAGAGAAGTCAAATGTTTATAATGCTATTCCATGTGGAGCAAGACATTGATTCCAAAAGATCTTTAGAAATTATCAGAATCCACATCTGATGCACATCACCCCTGAAGTAGCTGGTGTCACAGTAACTCTGCAATCCGGTTTTGACCGCGCTGATAGAATAGATGTTAATAAATTGAAAAGATATTTCGTGGATCATTTGGTATAATGGAACTAATTGTCGATTGTAGTATTTCTCACACAGATGTGGATTATCAACTAGATATAATAAATGTTCGACAATAGTAAAGGGGTAATAAGAAGCTGTAAATCGAAGATGGAACATGGCCAAAAGAAAATGGACCCCCCCCCCCCAAAGAAAAAAGAAGGAACAAGCAATGACCACCAACACATCATAAAATAAAACTAAAGATTGGGCAACACGACCTCCACGAAAAATCGGGATAGTGAAAGAAATTCCTGGTCCATTAGTGGGACCCGTTTTGTTACTCCGGTTAAAAATCATGTGATATGTCATGAAAAAGGAAAGGGAAATGAGGGCGGGGTTGTGAGTAGGACGAACATATCCGTCGTCATATATAAATGATGAAGTAACTGATCAACGTGTCGTATACTAGAAATAACGAATACTTACATGAATAAGTTTGTCAGTTACTTGAAGTAGGTCGGTGGTTTTCCCCTAATACTCTCGTTTCCACTACCAATAAAAACAATCTACACATGAACACAGATACCATGTAATTTATAAGAAGTCCTGACAAGTTGAAGTGGGCATATAGTTAGAATGGTGTTCTTAGCTTAAGAATATAATACACGATGGCTGCATGAGCAAAAAGCGTGAAATAGTCTCTCACACAGTCATATTTCACAAAATATTCATCTTAATTAAGCATGAGGAATTATTTATTGAATTTGTTAAAGTCAAATCAAGATAATAAAATTCACAAAAGATGGCGACTGCAGCATGTAGTCAAAGGTTCTAAGGATAATTTAACATAGAATGCAATATAGTAATAGACAGCTTCCACAGGTAACATTAACTACTTGAACAATAGTAAATCTGACCTTGTCCTCGGGAGGTTTATATGAAGTATATACCTCTCAGCTGATTCAATCTTCCAGAGCTGCGAATGATTCCCATTTGAAGATAGTGATTGAGAGATTGTTGTTTAACACCTAATGAGAGATTTTCCAGCCATATCATGGCGAGAACAAGCTACATTAGATGAGATGATAATGATATCCGCTTTAAACTAGACCGCCACTCTTAGTTGGTATTCCATTGTGCTATCTCAAAATTCGTGGGTAGACATATCGCTTCACTAGGACACGTTATCCTGATTCCGAGCTGACCAGTCTTTATTCATACTCCTTAATGTTGGTGCTTTATAAAGCGGAGAAGCAACAAATAACAATTTTATTGTCTTTTGTTTAACATGTCCAAGGCTCGAATCCACGATCTAACGCAGTCGAGGAGAACATGCTTACCATTAAACCACCGATGCGGGTCAATTTCGCAGATATTTTTCTAAGTTTGCTCCATTGATTGAGATATGGAATGTTTTATTTCAATAAATTAGAAATTTGAGTTGACTTGTATTTAACATTTCGATCAATTAGAAATCATTATGAACTATGGTGGCCATATACAATTCATGAGGGGGTAGGGTTATGGTGTTTAACGCCACTTTCAACAATATTTCAGTTAGATCGTGGCGGTCAGTTTTATTAGTGGAGGAAACCGTAGTACCCGGAGTTAACCATTCACCTGTCGCAACTCAAATTATCACATAGTGTTGCATCGAATACACCTTCCCTGAGCGGGATTCGAACTCACAACGTTAGTAGTGATAGTTACTGATGGCATAAGTAGTTGTAAATCTTGCTACCATACGATAATGGCCACGACGTCACGTATATAAAATTTAGGATGGATGACACAAATAATATACAGTGCAACAATTTTACAATTACATGGATGCATATAGAGGTTAGATTTCTTTATATCCACCAGACAAGGATTTGCCCCTTGAACGACCCAAAAATGAGAAATATGTTTTGAAAGCATCTATAAATTATAACGATGATGTTGCCTCTCAGCGTCTGTACACTTAGGACGACATTGTCCGAGTTCTTGACCTTGTAATCCATAACATAACATTTCTTGTTAGATCAGTGGTCAGGTTTGTCATATTAATGAAACATTACAACTGCTTGAAGATCTGTTTTTACTCGTTTGTTTCGAATTTCGCGCATTGTGTCCATTTTATAACACACTTTTGTATTATCTAAAATGTAACGTAATCACCGTAATGCAGAATTTGTGACAAAGTGACGACTAATTTTCAAACAATATTCCTAGTTTCCATTGAGTAAGGGGTTG
This sequence comes from Gigantidas platifrons, assembly GCA_002080005.1. Lineage (NCBI taxonomy): Eukaryota > Metazoa > Mollusca > Bivalvia > Mytilida > Modiolidae > Gigantidas > Gigantidas platifrons. The sequence continues at coordinate 32,625 of MJUT01049865.1, read as the reverse complement.
TGTATTGTACTACTAGTAGTAGTTGTTGGGCTATTCTAGAGCATGTTCTAATTGTTAGGACTTTCTAGAAAGAAGTCCGCTATGATTTTCCAAAGTTACCAAGGACTAGAAACAGAACTTTATATCAATCTAATAAAAACGTACATACAAGTGTATATCTAATTCAGTGTTGACGATGTGTTTCTGGAATAGCCGTCCTCAGATACACTCGTAGTCATGATTGGAGAGCTAAGCTATGTAAACGTCTTTGAGAGCAAGTAAGCCAAGATCACCAACCATACGAGATATCAATGTCAATGTCTCAGCATATTTCCGTTGTGATATATATTTCCTCTGATATGCTAATCCTCTATATATATTTATTGGGTAAAAATTCTCACTCTAACAGGAGCCAATCTCCCTCTGGCAAAGAAAACTTTAACTGATTTTGTTTATCCTGATTAAGCCATAGTCCTTCTGGTGTTATTGTTCCAAAAGACTGAAATTATTTGGCAATCCAATCTTCGCACACTATTATTATTCAATGGTTTAGTAATCAACTGAGAGTGTAAAGGAATTTGGCTTCTTATCTACTAAAGCTATCTGTATTTTATTCTTATGCAGGTTCTGGTGTAATGTTGTTACATATAAATGAAAAATTCTTAATGAAAAAATTGAGATCATCTCTGTTGTCTGACTTTTCGTTTGTTGTCAACCTGTTCATCTCTGTAAATTTCTACGTACTGGTCAATGATGATTTCAGTTTCATGCAAATTTTATTTATTAGTATCTGGGTGTTATTATTTTTTTTTTAGCAAAATAAGATAGATATGTCTTTCCAAAATCTTGGGACAAGATATGTATAGCTGCTTTTGACATTCCTTTTTATGAAGCAAAGTTAAACAAGTTCTGTTAATTAATATTAGTCTTCTCTTTCACGTTTCACGTCTTGCAAAATCATCGACATAATCCATGATAAGTTTAATGTTGCTTTTCAAATTGATAGATTTAGACTCGCAATATTTCCGCCCTTTGGGGAACACATTGTTGTAAATGTTAAGGTCACCAGTTATAACATGACCAACCTGGTAATATATGAATGGAGAACTTGCACAGGTGAAATTTAGACTTGTATTCGTTAATGTTGTGATTCTGCAGCATGCATATGTAATTGAACATTTGTAATATAGTATATTTATACGAGATAATTTGAACAGACGTATCCTTAAAATATGAAGGAATTTTTTATTTGACTGATTTTCATGAAGGATATAGCTTAAGATAACAGCATCAAGACATTTGTTGCCAATCGAAAGTTTGTGTCATCTTCCTCATGCCAACAGGTTTGAAAGGTATATGGAAGGCAATATCCAGGACGCTTTCCTGTTTTGAAAGGGTTGATATGTTTCAAACAGCTTCTGTATACATAATAGAAGGTGTTTTAGTCAAGCATGGCGTGTAGAAGATACATAACTACAATAGCTAAGGCTTCGTCTACGACGGAAGCGTAGCTGAAAATATTCACCAAAGCTATGAATAGGACTTGACAGTTTGCTTAGACCATCGCTGTAACAATTTGGTGTTCCTGGTTTTCACTCTGCCTTAGTGTTCCGCCATCATAACTACGAGAAAGGTAAAGAAATGTAAAATCGGCTTAGGGTAGTGTTGAACTTTGTATGCTCTTAATCTGATATTACGAGTCGAGTTTTGCAAATTTGCCAGCAGTAGGTTCTGAATTTCACATTTTTGTGCGAGATCTCGAAATAAAATTGTGGAACCTAAGGTGAAGATTACCCATCCGTTTCCTCTGTTTGTTAAATCGTTCCTCTGACTAGTATAATTTGTTCCCTAGTCTTACTTATCTGTTCACTCTGATAAGAGGAATGCGTAGATTTAAGCTTCCATCATATTGATGATGTACTATTTTTAGATTATGCACGGTTTGGTGATTTTCTGAATTGAAATATATATCTCAATGAGATTAATATTAAGGATACCACATGGGAAGTTCGCCTAATACTTTGACTTTAACCTGGCAATTGACGACGAGGACAGCTTGAGATCCAAATTGTAAGACTTTAACTTTCCATTCGCAAACGTCCCATTTGTTCGTAGCAACATTCCAGCAGCACATGTATGCAAAGTTTATATATATATATATCAATGCGATATTCCAATACATGCTCGTCATCTTCCCTGTATAACCTGGATAGAGGGACGAACAAGCTGCTTACACAGTGGTTCATGACATTTAAATTGGGGTTTTCATTTCGAAATTCTTACCGTCACCATCATGAATTGATTTATCGATACGTCTCACAAATAATTCGTGATCTGTTAACACTGCTCACTCGGTTTCCGTCCCTTTTACATCGTATATACAGTGAAACCTGTCTAAACTGAACCCCGAGTAAACCGAAAACCTGCCTTAACCATACAGACTCTATAGTCCCAAAGGGGTTCGGTTTAGACAGCTTTTACTGTATTTACCTGATATTGACCACTCTGACGAGTAACTCGGCGAGAGCAGGATTTGCTGATCCATCCGGAGTACTAGAGCTCACCACCGTAGTTTTATGTCTGTTCATGCTGATAATTATTTTGTCTTTGTCTCTTATAGTCTTCGTCTCTGTAGTTTCAACGTAAACCTTTCATTTATTTAAAATACGATTGTGACAATCTCTCTCTGGTTTTCATAACATGTCTCCTTCCTAGAATTATCATTTCATTGCATGCCTTGTTATTCGCAAATCCTTTGTTGTTATAGAGGACAGTACACGTATGTACACACTATTGTTTGTTCATTTAATATTACATCGTGATTATTGATGTTTAACTCCATTTCCAACAGTATTTCGACTTTGATCGTACCTGATGACATTTATTTCAGACACGCGTCGTACGCACTAATTTAGATTTCTACGGTTTTTTTCAACTATATTCTGAAATAAGGAAAAACCGTATGGCTTTCATATATCCCATATAAACTCTATCACATCAATTTTATCGAGCACACCTCGTCACAGTGGTGATGGGTATTAATGATGACACTCCAATATACCAGGTCATGGATGTGATTGCAAAATCTCAACGATATTTGTGGGTGTCTGTCATTCTCATTGGACTATATTTATGCACGAAACTGGTTGAATTATAATCGTATACGACACATCAATCCGAAAGAACCCCTAGTTTCTCCGCTGTGGTGTGCAAAACAGTAGTTTCTAATTTAGTGAGCACGACGCGTTTAAAACGATTGGAATGTTAACTAGAAGTCATTGGGAACAAACAAATCCAAAAGTCTAAACAGGATAGCCAAATCAAAAAGTCTAAACAGGATAGCCAAATCAAAAAGTCTAAACAGGATAGCCAAATCAAAAAGTCTAAACAGGATAGCCAAATCAAAAAGTCTAAACAGGATAGCCGGTTAAAGGTTATATGTTATATGTTATATGTTAAAGGTTATATGTTATATGTTATATGTTATATGTTATATGTTATATGTTAAAGGTTATATGTTATATGTTATATGTTATATGTTATATGTTACATGTTATATGTTATATGTTATATGTTATATGTTATATGTTAAAGGTTATATGTTATATGTTATATGTTATATGTTGTATGTTATATGTTATATGTTATATGTTATATGTTATATGTATGACTGAGGAAGAAGAACCTTTGTTTTAATATTAATTTTATTATTTAGGAACTGTAAATTTTAACGCCTCCAATAATAGCATCCGCTAGATATCAGGAAGAGTCAAATATACAACTTGCCAATCGGACAAGACTAAAGTAAGTTCCTTGCCTTCGGACGAGACAGAAGTAAGTTCCTCGCCTTCGGACGAGACAGAAGTAAGTGCATCGCCTTCGGACAAGACAGAAGTAAGTTCCTCGCCTTCGGACGAGACAGAAGTAAGTGCATCGCCTTCGGACGAGACAGAAGTAAGTTCCTCGCCTTCGGACGAGACAGAAGTAAGTTCCTCGCCTTCGGACGAGACAGAAGTAAGTGCATCGCCTTCGGACGAGACAGAAGTAAGTTCCTCGCCTTCGGATGAGATAGAAGTAAGTGCGTCGCTCCATGCACGTAAAAGATTACATGCAGTAGCTACTAATGAGCACCAATATGTAAGTACTTGTCGTTTTGTCCCGTTGCAAGGAAAAACTTTCCAAACCAATCAATATGTTATCTTTTTTTTCGTAGACCCATCCCATTGCAACATTTATCTGCATAATTTATTACTTGTAGACATGTCTCGTCATGACCATAGTGGAAATTCTGTTAAGGCATTATCAACTGTTTTTGATAAAGTTTCTGTACCTGGCACAGAGCCATAATAGATGGAGCTCAGGTGAACATAAGATTTCACACCTGGCACAGAATTTTAATCTATATATGTCAGGCTAATATCTGCCATGATTCCAACATTTATATAAAGGTCAGGTTGATATCTGACATGATTCCAACATTTATATAAAGGTCAGGTTGATATCTGCCATGATTCCAACATTTATATAAAGGTCAGGTTAATATCTGCCATAATGCCAACATTTATATAAAGGTCAGGTTAATATCTGCCATAATGCCAACATTTATATAAAGGTCAGGTTAATATCTGGCATAATGCCAATATTGATATAAAGGTCAGGTTAATATCTGCCATAATGCCAACATTGATATAAAGGTCATGTTAATATCTGCCATAGTGCCAACATTTATATAAAGGTCAGGTTAATATCTGCCATAATGCCAACATTTATAGAAAGGTCAGGTTAATATCTGCCATAATGCCAACATTTATATAAAGGTCATGTTAATATCTGCCATAATGCCAACATTTATGCAAAGGCCAGGTTAATATCTGCCATAATGCCAACATTTATATCAAGGTCAGGTTAATACAAGATTGTAACTCTTAGCTAAGCTAAATAAAAGTCCATGGCATGTGAAAAATCGACATTACAAACTTGAACAAAAGTAAAATTTTATATTCATCTTTAAAAAAAGGAACTTTTCTTGGAATCATATAAAGATACAATTAATGACTTTTGATTTCCTTCATAATATTCAGGTCTACTCGACTTCGTCTCGGTGAATATCAATTTCAAACCCCATCAAAAGTCATAAATTATAATATTGTCGTCTATCATTCTCTCATGTACAGTCAAACCTTTCCATCATGTCACCTCTATTAAGCAGTTGCCTGTATTAAAAGGGCACCGTTTTCTTTAACTGTCATAAAAAATTTCATGTCTTAACAAACCACTTTTTCTTTGCCCCAAAGTTGACCTCTTAATACAGGTTTGGCTTTACCCATGACATCTAAGTATTTTTTGTTGAAATCTTACTAAAAAGCACAAACTCTTGTTTTGAATTAGGAACTTATTTGTATAAAATATGTTATTCACATATATGTACCTTATAATCGTTTCTGTATGGAATGTTTATCGTTCATCTAGGACATAGGTTTATCATCCCTTTAAGGCTGGTATCGATAGGTCTTTTATGACATATATGTTTAAAGTTCCTCTGAACATATGTTTAATTTTGTTCATGTAGGACATATACTTAAAGCTTACTTAATGTTTATTGTTCCTTTATTATATGTTTATTGTTCCTTTAGGACATGTTTATTGTTCCCTTATTTGTTGTTTATTGTTCCTTTATTATATGTTTATTGTTTGTTTAGGATATGCTTATTGTTCCTTTATTATATGTTTATTGTTCGTTTATTATATGTTTATTGTTCCTTTATGATATTTTTATTGTTCCTTTAGGATATTTTTATTGTTTCTTTAGGATATGAGGGGCCTGTGTGGCTCAATGAGTTAGATCGCTGGATCTAACAGCTCATACAAGCCTATCACCAATACAGCGTGGGTGCACTCGACTCGCAGCCGTAAGTGATAAAGTTTACCAGTTGCTTGCCCATGGTCGGTGGTTCTCTCCGGCTTCCTCCACCACTAAAACTGGTCGCCATGATACAGCTGAAATATTGCTGAAAGTGGCGTTAAAACACCAAAAATCAAATCAAATCAATCTCTAGGATATGTTTATTGTTCCTTTATTATTTGTTTATTGTTCCTTTAGGATATGCTTATTGTTTCTTTGGGATATGTTTATTGTTCCTTTATTATTTGTTTATTGTTTCTTTAGGATATGTCTATTGTTTCTTTAGGATATTTTTATTGTTCCTCTACGGTATATGATCTTTACTTTAGGACACGTGATTTCCTGTTCCTTTTGGGCATACATTATTGTTCCTGTAGAGCATTTGTTTATTCTTCCTCTAGGTTATGCGCTTAATGTCCATGAAAATGTGTTTATTGTTCCTTTAGGACATATGTGCTATAGTTGATATCTACTTTTCTTTTGTTATTCATTTAGGACATATATATATAGATCGTTCCTTTGCTACCTATGTTTCTTGTTCCTTTATGACACATGTTTCTTGTTCCTTTATGACACATGTTTATTGTTCCTTTATGACACATGTTTCTTGTTCCTTTATGACACATGTGTCTTGTTCCTTTATGACACATGTTTCTTGTTCCTTTATGACACATGTTTCTTGTTCCTTTATGACACATGTTTCTTGTTCCTTTATGACACATGTTTCTTGTTTCTTTATGACACATGTGTCTTGTTCCTTTATGACACATGTTTATTGTTCCTTTATGACACATGTTTCTTGTTTCTTTATGACACATGTTTCTTGTTCCTTTATGACACATGTTTCTTGTTCCTTTATGACACATGTTTCTTGTTCCTTTATGACACATGTTTCTTGTTCCTTTATGACACATGTTTCTTGTTCCTTTTT
>MJUT01049865.1:0-10630 GCA_002080005.1 Gigantidas platifrons | reverse complement strand
GTGCTCATCTTACTACTGAGAATTTACCTTGCGCTCATCTTACTACTGAGAATTTACCATGTGCTCATCTTACTAGTGAGAATTTACCATGTGCTCATCTTACTAGAGATAATTTACCGTGTGCTCATCTTATTAATGGAAAATTACGACATAACTTGCCTTTTTTATATTATTAATCAAAAGTTATAGAAGCAGATATTTTTACACATCAAATTTGCACTTCTGATTGATAATATTTTACAATTTCATCTTATTTTCAATGAGAAGCTATGCAATATGATTTATTAATAAGACGTAACTGTTTGTTTACCTCTTCATTAATGAATTGTGCCAATATGTCCATCTCTCTGACGGGAACGTTACATAAGATGTTACTGTCTGCATATCATATTGACGAGAAGTAACTGTTTTCTCATCTTATTGATCAAAAATTACCGTTCGCTCATTTCATTGGTCAGAAGTTACCGTTTGCTTATCTTATTTGCTAGGAGTTACTAATTACTCATCTTATTGATCAGAAGTTACCGTTTACTCATCTCATTTGTCAGAAGTTACCGTTTGCTCATCTTATTGATCAAAAGTTACCGTTTGCTCATCTTATTGATCAGAAGTAACGATTTGTTCATCTCATTGATCAGAAGTAACCGTTTGTTCATCTCATTCATCAGAAGTAACCGTTTGTTCATCTCATTCTTCAGAAGTAACCGCTTGTTCAATTCATTGATCAGAAGTAACCGTTTGTTCAACTCATTGATCAGAAGTAACCGTTTGTTCTATTCATTGATCAGATGTAAATGTTTGCTCATTTCACTGATCAGAAGTAACCGTTTGCTCATTTCATTGATCAGAAGTAACCGTTGATTCAATTCATTGATCAGAAGTAACCGTTTGCTCATTTTATTGACCAGAAGTAATCGTTTGCTCATTTTATTGATCAGAAGTAACCATTTGTTCAATTCATTGATCAGAAATAACCGTTTGTTCAATTCATTGATCAGAAGTATACCGTTTGCTCATTTCATTGATCAGAAGTAATCGTTTGTTCAATTCATTGATCAGAAGTAACGTTTGCTCATTTTATTGATCAGAAGTAACCGTTTGCTCATTTCATTGATCAGAAGTAATCGTTTGTTCAATTCATTGATCAGAAGTAACCGTTTGCTCATTTTATTGATCAGAAGTAACCGTTTGTTCAATTCATTGATCAGAAGTAACCGTTTGTTCATTCTTTTGATCATCATCTGAATTGTTTTGCCTTTTATGCAATGGATTATTACTACAAATATAAACAAACAATGAGTTTGATATTGTTCATTCGGACTATTCTTCAAACATAGCTGTCGCTAGTAACTGAATTGCGCCATCTCGATAGCAAATAAAACAAAACAGGATTATGTTATTTGAAAGTTCAAATTCGCATTGGTTTGTCGTGGTAATAGCTACATATATCTCATATTAGACGCTGTCGATCAATATTTTAGTTTTTTCCCCTTAATTTTATCATTTTCTTTCACAATTACAGACATTTTTCACCAATACAAAAATCGTAAAACGTCCAGATGCAAAACCGGCAATTCAGAATAATACAACTCTGGCTATTTGACCATATCAAATACAATGACTATAATATAGAAACACAATATATCTCACTGTACAGTTAAATAGAATTCGGATTGTATGTGTGCATGGTGTGGTAAATAACACCTTAATTCTGGACACTCGACCCCCCCCCCCCTGCCCCCTTGACGTGGATACGTCCTCTCTGACCAGGCTACATAGAAGCAACTCACCAATAAGCTACTTCTAAATCCCGGGTTACCCTCATTCCAATAGTCACTTTAATTTCGATATAACATCAAGTTTAATATGATTTTGTCTACATATCAGAAATTAATATACGGGTAATTTGTGTACTTAATAACATAAGGATGGGTGGATAGTAATCACAAACATTAATCTTTATTTGTGTGTCATTTACAATGCTATATAATTGTATCCGCGGCCAGTGCCCTTAATATCTCCTGTCTTTTAATGGAATTTTTGTCAAATAAGGAATCAGAAAATTACATCGATCGAATCTAAAGAAACCGTCGCTTCATGATCTCTAAATACAAATAATCTATCAATTTATAATCACCCCAATGTCTAATCTAACATCTTGTCTAAAAAGGCAAAAATATCCTTCAAGTTTCCTTAAACTTAAGTTTGATTATAGAAATTCAAATACAACGTGGTTTTATAGAGAGCTAATATTCAGCGTTATCTGCTTTAGAATGTGATAAGCAGAGGAAAAGTTCAATTGAAAGCTATATCTAACTTGACAACGCGGTTTGGCGCGTTTCTGAGGATGCAGTGTTGTGCCGACAACAAATGGATTTCTATTCGCTTTCAGCTTTTTCAAATAAAAGTTAAAAAGGCTTTAGCTGGATTTGTATTTTACGCAAAATGCACATATCACCCAGGAAACATTAAATAAAGATTCAGTCGTGTAATCTTGTGTATTCAGTTAAACATATTTTGAAAATGTTATGTTGGTTAGGGTTTAATGAAATAAACACATGTTTGTCAACATTTCAATGTTCGAGTTCTACATATAGAAAAATTAAAATTTAGTCTTTGTGAACCAAAATATAAAGGCGGATTTGATCACTCTACAATATAGCTGAATTACTTCTCAAGTTGGCGTTAAGCATCAATAAATCGACCAATCAACCCAAAATAAAAATAAAATTTAAAAAAAAACAGAGAACGGAAGAAATTGTTGTGATAAAAAATAAATCGCCATCGTATAATGTTAGTGATTCTGGTGATGTTGCTTGGGTCTAGTACTAGTAGCCATAATAATCAAAACTTTCTTATAAAATATTCATGTCTAATAGCTGGCGTCATTTGATGTATTGTAGTGCCTAGAGGAACATTGTAATATCTTGGGGATATTTTTGATTACGTTAGTCGAAATATTATGTTTTATTTTTCGCTAAAAATTGGAATTACTTTCAATAAAATAAATTATTCTATCATCGCCCGGATGATTGATGGCCACTACTTTGGTCAATATATATATTTCTACTGTCCTCAGGGTTTCTTCTTTTTTATATTGTTCATCTGTACAGTGTAGAGTTTTTTTTGTGTGTTTGTTATTTTCATTTTGTACTTTTGTCTAATCATTTTACTGTATTCCATCTGCAATATTAAACAATCACCAATAAAGATAAAGATATTTTCAAACCTCTATCTATTGTTGTAGATATAATTTGGCAAAACTTGAAATCAGAATTTCTGTTTTAAGTATATGTTGTACTGTAGCTGAGTATATTTGTCTCTTATTTGAGTATATGTCTCTTATTGAGTAATTGTCTCTTATTGAGTAAATGTCTCTTCTTGAGTATATGTCTCTTTTTGAGTAAATGTCTCTTTTTGAGTAAATGTCCTTTTGGTGAGTATTTAAAGATTTTGTAACTTAATCATAGCCAGTGTTTATCGTTTAATCCTTATATGCAAAAGGAAAAATGTGTACATTAACAAGTATTTATTAATACACCAAAATTATACGTATTTCCAAGTGACGTGACAAAGAAAAAACACAAAGCAATGCCAGTGTAGCCTTTACGTGGGAAAACTTGACAAATAACGAGACCAGCTGCACATTCATAACTAACTTCATATGTATTATAACTGTAAGTAACTTGATGTTGTACAGTTATAAATACAGGGGCGGATCCAGGATTTCAAGTTAGGGGGGCGCACTTAAAAAAAATCGCGCCGAGCGGAGGGAGGCGCGAAATTTTTTGGGGTATTTCGTGTGAAAAATCACGACTTTACGCAAACAAATTATATTTTTTTCCAATTTTAGGGCGGGGCGCGCGCCGGGTGCGCCCCCCCCCTGGATTCGCCCCTGAAATATAGTTTCATATACTGTACAGTCAAAACAACTATAGTCAGATATTGAGATTGATGTTTACGTGTATACAATCTTTACCCATATGAGATGAGCATATAATGCCACAAATAAAAAGGGGGATACTTGATATAGATGGTATATTTTACTTTACAACTGGCCCACCAATGGCCACTCAAACTTTCCTTAGGGAGAGGCTATTACCGGAAGGTGTACTAGCGGACACACCTTTCATTTTGGTGTTTTAATCCGCAGCGGAAAAATAGATCCTCACTGTGCATCGTGTTCCCTCGAAATGGAACTTCAACACAAGTTTCCGTACAGCCATGACTGAAAATACATTTCATACAGCAATTATCTATACAAATAAGTTTGAAGATACCAACGGAGTAATCAGAAGCCGTAAATCGATGGAAAGACAGACAATACAATGGTCAACAGAAACAGGATAACAGACAAACAATGGTCAACAATACACAACACATAAAACTATAGATTGAGCAACACAAACCCCACTGAAAAATAGGGGATGAACTCAAGTGCTCCTAGAGGGTAATCAGTTCCTATTCTACACTCAAGTGCTCCTAGAGGGTAATCAGTTCCTATTCCACTAGTAACACCCGTCTTGTTACTCTTAATACAAATCCGGTAAAGATATAAAATGATTAGGTCAAAAAGGTCTGGGATCCCATTATTTACTTTGTTATATACCCTGAATATAATATATTAGATAGACCTCTCCGTTAATACTGAAACAGGAACTTATTCCCGTTGATTATGTCAGATACAGAGATCGGAAAAACGAAATATACCAAAGAATTCACATGCATTCCATGTTGGTTTTTTTCAGAATGGTACAGACAAGTTGAACATGAAAATGAAATCTGTATTTTTATGAAAGAACCTTTACACATGACAAAGATTACAAAGTTTCCGTAAATTGTTGTCACTATTGTAATTGATACGTTAAATGTATGTTTGTAATCGGTTTGATAGTGATATGATTCCGTGTTAACTCTGTCGACTTTCTGACAGCCTTGACAGTTGACGGGTCAATACTGCATGTCCACGACACATTAATGAAATTACAGGTGTTAGAACTAGCATAGAAACGTCTTCATTGTCGACCTGTCTATTACAATGAAAGACAGAAAAAAATGTTGTACAGAAAAAAAATCTTTTTTTTTTATAAAATCGAACACGCCAGAAATATGAATGACCTTTGAAAAAAATAAAGTTCCAATACAAAACTCATAAAAGGTTTTAGTTATCTAAAAAAAGAATATATAATATAAGGAATGATAATATGGTGTGTATGTGATTACCGTGGGAAGTTAATGACGGTGTCTATGACAGCTTAGATCAATCATTTGGATGACAACACCTTGAGGGCAGGTGACAACATTGTCAGAAAATTCTACAAGTCTGGAAAAAAAAATCTAGAGAAATCATCAATTTTGACCGGGATGTACTTTCTGATTTCTATATTCCATGACTAAGTCAGTCAAGCAGACAATACTTTAAAATGAATGTCTATGTTGATCTATTCTGATCGGATTCATGAAAATGGCTCAAGTTTGTTGAAAATAAGGTTTTTTTCCCCTATTTCTGTACACAATGCATACAGTTCATCACACATATTTCATGGCCTGACTATCCAGTACATGTATAATAAACAGCTAAAGTTGCATAATAAAACACAAATGTGACATCTTTTGATATATCTAGAGTTGATAAGAAGTAAGTAATACGGTAGCGTCAGTTTCATTCATGTTTTTATGGATGTAGGTGTATTTAACCATCCACTGTTTCATCATCTGTATATATAGATATATCCGGATACCGTCTTTTACTTCATTTTTGTATTATGTACTGTTGAATTTCCAAAGGCTCTACCTTGTGATCTGCTCAGCGCGTCTTCAGGTGGAGGATACAGGGTACCCTCTCTGTTAGGGGCTGTCAGGTTATTAATACACTAAGCCCTAAACGTGGACAATACTGGGTAACTTGTTTTGAGAGTGTCACGCTGCCTCCCACCTTAAAGATTTCGATAAAGAGTATGCACATTTTAGCCCCAACAAAAGAGATTAACTATACCCCCGCTCCAGCGGAAGGGGTATACTGTTTTACCTCTGTCCGTCCTTCCGTCTGTCTGTCCTGTCCGTCCCAAGATATTTTTCGTCGCATTTTTCTCAGCAACTATTGATGGCAGAAATCTTATATTTGGTCACAAGCTTCATATAGGTAGGTACCTCACATCGTGGGAAGCGTTTTTTGACCCGTCAGATTCCTACTTCCTGTTTGCCGACTTAGTTGGTTTTTATACACATTGAACATATGCGGAGGTATCATAAGTGAGCATTAGCTCTCAGTTCATCTTGTTGTTCTTGTTAACTTTCTACATATATTTTCCAATTTCTGTCAATAATCGTTGTCCCAGATGATCTACCCAGTAATCATTTCTATATATATTTATTTTGTTCTCGTTCTGAATATAGGTTCTGCACGCTGGACGTTAAGCAATAGTCAATAAATTAATTAATCAATCAATCAATCAGTTTGTAATATTATGATAGAAAATGTACGACAATTCCACTGACTAGAAGCGATATCGTCTTTTATTTAATAACCTCTTGTTATCTGATATCACATAATATCAAATCCAGCGATATCTTTGTGTGTACAAATACAAATATATATATTTATTTATTTATCCACAAAACGATCCTTTTACCATCTTGAATTGTCTGACCTGTGGAATACATCTCACTCTTATTGATATTGGTCAACAAATAAATGTACGAAAATAATAAAAATGATCCGCCATTGTAAACGATGGAATCTTTTAAAATATTGGAAATGATAGCATGGCTCGAACTTATATGATTCCTGAACATACACAACAGGGGGTATATATGTATTTTAATGTTGACTGCGTATTTAAAATTAATTTAATATCAAAATTACCAAATGAAATAAGTAGTAAAGAGATCTGTTTGTAATGTTTTGGGGTTTTTGTTTTGTTTTGTTAGGAGATTATATATTTTAGTGTTTATTCTATGCACACTAAATATTGCTAGGCTAACTGTAATTTGTCACATAAAAGCAAGCAGTTTATAGGTCACAATGACAATGTACTTGTATTTGTCCATGTAAACAAGAATTCGTCGAGACAACTAATTTATGAATATTTCGATAAGAAATAATCTCCATGTTTAACCTTAGAGCCAGTTTTCCAAGGGTCGCGTGTGTTTACTCAACAGATCAAAATCCTGAGTAAACACACCGTCACTGTAATATGCATTAAATACGAGCACTATTTAGATGAGATGAGCAAAAGAATAAACAATTTAATAATGCATATTGATAATTTAATATTCCGTCTAATATTTTCATCAATTTGACGCGATGATAATATTCCATTCCCACAATCTTCCGATTCTTTCTTTCTTTAAACTAACCGTTCACGACAAAGGTTTTAGTATTTTTATTATTCTGGACAGTTGCGTGGCAATGTATAGTGAATATGGTTTTAGAACATTTTTATACCGAGTGTTTGAAACTTCACCATTTTTTTGTATTGCTTCTCATAAAAGATTATATTTTGTTTTTGTTTTAGGGATAAAGCAACCTCTTTTTTCGTAAATCACCCTTTTAAAGTAGTTCATCTAATCTCATAAAACTGCATTTTTTTTTTATTTTAGGGATTAAGCAACATTTTTGGGGGGTAGATTTTTTTAATTTACCAAGATCGCCCATTACAGATAATTCTTCTAATCTCATACAAATACATTATTTGTTATGTTTTGGGTATAAAGCAGCATTATAAAAAAAAAAAAGATATATACCACGATCACCCGCAAACAATGAGTGGATTTATAAGCTATTTCCTATAAAATTCTCACACAACAGTACTGTAGTCTGTATCTTCTGTGGCTGTAATATCCTGGTAGGTTATTATGATCTTATCAAAATTATAAAAAAATTGTTATACGATATGAAAGGCAAGATACATCTTTAGCATTGATTCGTAATAGAACAAAGTTTAATTGGGAATCTATGTATAACTTGGTGGTTTGGTTGGTTTATGGTGTTTAACGCCACTTTCAACAATATTTCAGTTATGTCGTGGCTGTCACTTTTATTGGTGGAGTACCCGGAGAAAACCACGACCTGTCGCAATTCACTGACAAACCTGTATAACTTGACGGACAGTCTATATGTATATACAGTCTATATGTATCTATATATATACCAACAAGTATTTCAAAAATTGATAGAAATATCGTGGAGAATTATCATAATTTATATCCTTAATATGGGAATTTATAGCACTTAAGATCTATTTAATTTAATTCTCCACAAGGGCTATAAACAACGCCATTGGTACACTAATACTTGATCAAAAGTCTTATCATGTCAAAAGAAATATATATATGTCATTGACAAACCCTTTGATCTGGGCGACATCCAAAGTCCATCTCGACAGCAAGTATTGGTTCTTGTTTTGTCATATGTGCCATGTTTTCCTTGTCTAATTCTAGCTAATTGTTACAAAATAGATATGGAATAGATATAAGTTCTAGTTTTTGTCGCTTTTACATGAATTGGTGTTACGTTATACCACTTTTTTTAATGATCGGTGAAAAAAAAAAGAGAATGTGCTTATTCTAGATGGTCAGATTGATTTATGCATGAAGACAACCACAAAAAAAAAAAGAATATATGGATAAAATCATAGTCTTTCCGTACTTTATAGCTGACACGGTTTGTCGAGTCACGATCACGTCTCGCCACAAGCGGAGTCGATATTATAAGCCTTTATTAGTAAGAGACACTGGTTGTATTTGTAGTAAAAACGTAGATATCCAATGTAGTGCGCACGACGCGTATCTGGAATATCGTTCACCAGGTGGCGCTCACATCGTTCACCAGGTGGCGCTCACATCGTTCACCAGGTGGCGCTCACAGTCGGTAGATTCGACAGTTTTTTTGGCCAACTAAATGAACATTATAATACTAGTACCCAATGAAATATGACAGACATCAATGCTGATGTACAATATCACCTCGAAATAAAACATTGAGTGAAATCCACTTTCAGGAATACTGAACATATCATGTCGTTACTCTATTCCGATGTGAAGGAGCTATATTCTCAAACCGATGACACCGAAAATCTCTTCTGTAATATTCGTACGAATTACCGGTAAACAATTCAAGAGTGTGGCCAAAACGCATAATGAAACGCCCGATGATCCTGGTTTTAATTGGTCTGTTATATCCTTATATGATTAATATAACCAATAACAAAATCAATCTTCCAGAAAATCCTGGTGTTCAGAATATACCGGTATGCCTGCGAAAACTTACAACTGGAAAACTGAAAGATTAAGCTATTCATAGATACGAGAACTCAACGGACTTTTGTAATCAATACCAATAAACAATAATCTATTTATATTACATTTGGTGTGGTGATTGTACAATTTCATTGGCTAAATCAGTCATGTGATATACAGAATATTTAAGTATATTGACTCTATGTTACTAAAAATAGTAACATAGCGTCAATATTTTTTTTTAAATAGAAACAAGACGTCTGGTTTCTTCACAGTGAAAAAAATATTTTATGTTAATAATTTATTTTCAATGACACGAGTAATACATTACATATGTAATATAAAAATTAAGGACTTTTTACTCTGTCAATATGTTGTATATGGACCTGTTAGGATTATATTGACCTCGGACTTTGTCCTCGGTCAATATAATCCTAACAGGTCCATATATAACATATTGACCTCGTAAAAAGTCCATAATTGTATAAAAACAGTCCTTATTTGTAGTCTGAAGAACATATCAAGCATATAATAATTCTACTACTGTGGGGTATTTTTATTCTACAAGTAGAACCTTGTCGTTTACTTATCTGTACAGAACATACATTTAATATCGACCTTATAGTCGTAATAGAATTTATTGTACGAGTAACCAAAGTAAAACTCTACGCCTTCTGTAAAATATATACTTTTTTTCTTTTTGTAAGAAAGGATATGGTTGTAAATGAACATGATTGACTATCCAACTTTACACTTAGACACTAATTAAAGTAAAGGAACAATGATTTTATTGCTGTTATACATTGCTGTTTTGTATTGTACAATGTGATATTGAAGGTCCTTTTTTATTGACAATTGACTTTACAGTGTTGCCTTATTTGAAAAACGAACTCAAGTGAACTTTATTTTCATATAAAGAAGCATTTTAGCAGCTGTTGTAATTGTCACATAATAAGGAACACTTTTACTTTAACATTGTATTATTTTTCTCAGATCTTTCATACGTGTAAGTTTTGTGTGTTGAACGTCACCCACAAAGAGGGAAAATTGTTTTTTACGAATACGACAGAAAATCTCATTTTGATACCAAGAAAAAAAAAATTGAAAAAATTAAAATTCTTCGGCCTCACGTAACGTAGAGTGTCCAGTATTTATCAAATCTCAAACGGTAAGATGATGTGAGTGGTGACCTTTCAATTTGGCTGTAAATCACTCTTTTTTTTAAATTCCTTTAGTCCAGGACAATTACCGTATTTCTGAACATCAAAGGCAAATATTGAAGCCATGCATAAAAAAATATATCTTAATGACAAATCCAGAAACTATGTTCTATAACAGACATTCATGAAAAAGCCAGAATGGATGATAATCCGAAATAAAGGCCTATAAC
>MJUT01049856.1:57572-92190 GCA_002080005.1 Gigantidas platifrons | reverse complement strand
TCACAGAAACAAGTTCTCTGATAAACATATCGCTGAACTCTGACAAATTATCATGATTCCGTGCCGCGAATTCAGTATTTTCTCGTACTCCTTCATAATGAGCGGTATGTGTGCTATACGAAGGAGCAGCAAATGCTATTGTTATTCTCATTGTCGTTGGTTTTATCCGACCCTGAATCCGCAATCTTCCGTATACTAGGAGAATACGCTAACAATTACACAGTTTTTGCTCTTAATCCTTAATGGTGAGTGCTAAGCAGAGGAGCAGAAATCAACACTGTTATTGTCTTTGGTCTTATCCCAAGCTGTCGGGAGTTCTTGTTTGAACCAGGAATCTACCACATGCAAGGGAAACACACTAACATTTACATTGCCGATGTCATGGACAGTACATTGACTCCAATACCAACCTGACAGTTACCCTAGGGCAACCTGACTGTTATTCGTAGCAACCTGACAGTTACCCATATACACATGAAAGTTACCCATAGCAACCTGACAGTTACCCATATAAACCTGAAAGTTACCAATAGTAATCTAAACGTTACCCTTATTAACCTGAAAGTTACCCATAACAACAACATTTGCTTCTTATTTACCCTGATGCAAACAAAAATAACAACAAGAAATGTGTGCATCACAAAATACGCCCGTCCATATATAAATTATCAAACGGTATAATGTTAATGACCCCAAAATAAATAGGGTTCTTCCCCTTCCACAGGAGAATCATATGGCCAAGTTTGGTAATGATCCAATATACAGAACAAAAGTTTTCGTGCGGAAACGATCCTGTTATCAAAATTTTATTCATAGTAACGGTGACCTTGATCTTTGACCTAACGATCCCGAAATAAATATGGTACTTCCCATTCCACGGAGAAATCGTGTGGCCAAATTTGGTAAAGATCCAATATATAGAACTAAAGTTATCGTGCGGAAACGACCCTGTTGTCAAAAATTCTATTTATAGTAACTGTGACCTTGACCTTTGACCTAATGACCCCAAAATAAATAGGTTTCTTCTCCTTCCACAGGGGAACCATGTGGCCAGGTATGGTAAAGATCCAATATACAGAACTAAAGTTATTGTGCGGAAACCTGTGTGGACGCCCGCCGCCCACGCCTGCCATACCAAATCACATAATACACCCCGTCTCGAGACGGGCGTATATAAAACAAAAAACAAAAACACAGAGACAAATTCAAATGAATATTTTAATATTTACAATAGTTGTAAATTACAGCTATATCACTGTTGGTTAAACAGTTGTTTATCCTGAGTAAAAGACAGTTGACACAAAGGATGAATGGTTTAGATAAGTTTGTTTAATTAACCAAAAAATTGAATTAAATAACTTATTACATTAGAATTAATTCTTTCGATCTATTGGAATACATATATCAAATTCATTATAAAAGGTAAAATAACTGACGCACAATCTGTTCGTGGTCGTTCAATCTCTTTTCTTATATAATATATTTATACAGTTTGTATTTTTATAACATATATGTATACAGGTTGCATTGTTGATAGATATATTGGTGTGAATAAAGAATAAAAACAAATGTGTTACAAAATCTAATTTATTGTGAAATTTAAAATAATGTTAAAATGTAAATGCATTGTATTTTTATGTAACTTCATCACTTGGAAGCCTGGGCCAAGGTGATATTTGTTAACAGATAGAATAAGTCAATAAAGAAATAAAAATCAAAAACAAAAACATTTGATTGTAGCATTGGTATTAAAAGTTTGACCATATTAGGACATATTATCAATGAGCAGTCCAAGGAAAAATGACTGCGGGTAGTTGTCTTTACTGTAGAGCTGATGTTCACTTGTTACTCCATTCGTTCTTATTCAGGCATGATCTCCCTTTTCCATTTTACAAAGAGCCGTCATCGATCCTGAAGGATGGCATCCGCCTCAATTATATTCGCCGGCAGACGAAATTGTATTTTCTTTTACCACTAATTCAGTTACAATGTATTTAGTGCTAGTACCAGACACTGTCCAGGAAAATAAATAAACACCTTTCTGAGGAGCTACAAATACACCATCGTATGGGTCGTACTGCTCTACCTCATTAACAATCACTGTTTCGGAAACCAAAATGGCGTCCACATTTGAAGTAAAGGATTTACCTCTCATGACAGCATAGAACATCACGTCATTGTTTCTGTCTGTAAAAGAAATACGAAATTAGTGGACTTGTAGGTATATATCATGACATGAAAATATTTTCTAGTAATAATCAGAGCTATAAAGGGATTTTTAACTACTTTTTTCTAATTGTCGAAGGCCATTATAAGCAATATTTCAGCTATATCATGCCGCAGTACCCAGTGACAACCAATAGCCACGAACGAACTCTCAAAATAGAAGGAGATACAAGGCAAGTGCCAAAAGATAGAAGACAAACGGACTAACAACGATCTACAAAACACTACATAGAAAACTAAAGATCGAACAATACGAACTTTACTATAAGATCCTTGATAGGCAGTGAATGCACAGGAAGATGTCAATTGAAATAAACTTACCATACGATCGCGGCCACGACAGCACAACGACAATAATATCGTGGTACATCAATTAGTAATCAGATATATCTTACTTTTTCTTATTGTTTCGCTAAGAACTTCTATCTTCATGGACAGGTCTGCAACAGTATGTCTGAGGTCATCCAGTTGAGTATGATCAGACTCTTTTTTAATTGACATAGCTCTAATTCCGCTCGTACAGTATAACATTAACCCAAGAATCAAAACAAATGTTAGCGTCATTCTGTAGATGTCGTTGTGTCGACCTCGCATGAATAAGGTAATACGTCTTAAACTTGATGCATCCCTTTTTATACAGTCCTGATCGTACACGTGGTACATACAACGAAAGATCTGGGATTTGAATCTGAATGTAATTATGATTTCCTTAAAAGGGAATACGTTTGTTCTAAGCTATGATTGGTGAATTGGCGGTTTTGACACCTAATGGCATGTGTGGTCGTCACGTCCCAGTAGATTAGATCCCTTATCAAATCAAAATACATTGTATTCGCATTTGCTGCTTCTTGACATTTGAATTATCTCGTACTGTTTATATTTATTAATTTCTCTATCAATAACAAGATATTGTAAGAAGAGTTTGAAGAGTGAGAGATTGCTATTTTACGACAATTCAGCAATTTTTTTCAGCTATATCATTGCGAGAAGAAGTTAATTTTCAATGAGATGATGATGAGGTCCGCGTTGTTATAGACCAGCACGCTGAGTTGGACATTTATAGTTCTAGCTCACTGAAACAACCGTCCGCGGTGGATCGTGTGTTCCAGTCCGGGTCGGCTCAAATCAAAGACTATAAAATTGGTATTTGTTGCATCTCCGCTAAGTACGCAGAATTAAGAAGAAAGACACAAAGACTGGTTGACTCGGAATCAGAAAAATGTGACCGAGTGGAGTCTACCCGCGGACGGTTGTTTCAGAGAGCCAGCACTATAAAAGTCCAACTCAGCGTACTGGTCTAGAACAAAGCGGACCTCATCATCATCTCATTGAAAAGTAACTTGTTCTCGCAATGATATAGCTTGAAAAATTGCTGAATTGGCGTAAAATAGCAATCTCTCACTCACTCACTCTTCAAACTCTTCTTACAGTATCTTGTTATTGATAGAGAAATTAACAAGGGAAACGTAAAGTGTGGCATATCCCCTCGCTTAAAACTTTGATCCGGTGACCTTGACCTTTGATCTATGAGCTTGAAAATCAATAGGGTTCAATATTCTCTTAAGTATGTACCACGTTTGGTCAAAATACATTGAAGGATGTTGATTCTAGTGTTTTCACAAGGATGTTACGCGGTAAAAATTTGACCTAGTGATCTTGACCTTTGACCTATGACCTTGAAAATCAATAGGGTTCCAAATAACTTAAGGACTAAGTATGTACATGTACCAAGTTTGGTCAAATTCCTTTGAAGGATGTTGATTCTAAAGTGTTCACAATGATGTTACGCGGTAAAAATTTGACTCGGTGACCTTGACCTTCGACCTATGATCTTCAAAATCAGCAGGATTCCAGATTATCTTAAGGACTAAGCATGTACCATGTTTGGTTAAAATCCATTGAAGTATGTTGATTCTAGAGTGTTCACAAGTATGTTACGGAAGGACCGGACAGTAGCGTTACCATTTCCCTTCGCAACTTCGTTGGCGAAGGAATAATAAATATAAACAGTACGATATAATTCAAATGTCAAGAAGCAGCAAATCCGAATGCAATTGATTTGATTTAATCAGGGATCTAATCTACTGGGACGTGACGAGCACACATGACATAAGGTGTCACTCCACTAATTCACCTATCAGAGCTTAGAACCAAAGTATTTCCTTTTAAGGAAATCATAATTACATTCAGATTCACATCCCAGAGTTTCCGTTGTACATACCACGTGTATGCTCAGCAATATATAAATAGGAAGGCATCAAGTATACGAAACATCACCTTATTAAAAGGAGGTTTATGTATCTAATTCATACGAGGTCGACTCGACATCTACACAATGACTCTACAATTTAGTTTGATTCTTGTATTAATGGTCTGCTGTATGGTCGGAATTAGAGCTATGTAAATTCAAAATGAGTCTGATCATGCTCAACTGGATGAGCTTAGACAGACTGTTGCAGACCTGTCCACGAAGATACAAGTTCTTAACGAAACAATAAGAAAAGGTAAGATAGATCTGATTACTAATTGATGTACCATGATATTATTGTCGTTGTGTTGTCGTGGCCACGATATTATTGTCGTTGTGTGATGTACCACGATATTATTATTGTTGTGCTGTCGTTGCCACGATCGTATGGTAAGTTAATTTTGATTTACATCTACCTGTGTAATCAATGCCGATCAATACTTCAAGTTTGAATTCGATTTCTACCCATCGGTTTATCTATACGATACAACATTACATAAGAAAGTTTGCTCGTGGCAGTTCGTTTTCACTGGGTACTCTGGAAAAATATAATTCATTGAAATAGTGTTTAAAATGTCGTTCAATAATAATAAAAAAAAAAAGAAGCTTTAACAGACCTGATAATTACTCGAAAATATTTTCATCTCATGATACATTACCTATAATTAACACATGGAACACCACAGATCACACCCGGTGTTTAGTGGGGTTGGTGTTGCTCCATCGTTAATTTTCTGCGTAGTGTTTCCTCTATCATTATTTGTCCCTCTTATTTTGGCTATTGTATTGTCTGTCCTTCTTTGATTTATGGGTACTGATTACTAATTTTCAAAAACGTTTCTTATCTTTATGTGTAGTGTTTTGTAGATCTTTGTTTGTCCTTTCTGTCCTTTTTTCTTTTGGCCATTGCGTTGTCTGTCCTTCTTCGATTTACGGATTCTAACTACTCCTTTGGTATCCTTAAACTCTTCTTTGCTTTTTTTCTTTTGGTCATTGTGTTGTCTGGCCTTCTTTGATTTACGAATTCTGAGTACCCTTTTGGATTCCTCAAACTCTTCTTTGTATAATTAACACATATGCAGGACACTCCCACACTTTATCAAGTTGATCAAACTCGCCAAGGTTAAAATGAGGTGTAAAATACACTAATTTCAGAAGTATATATAATCAAGCTATCATGGGATGGCCGACACGAAAACATCTATGGAGATGACCAAAAAAATGCTATCAGCAGTAATTCCTTAAAGCAAATATTTGTAGCCATGAAATACGGGTAGTAGTGCTCTATTACATATTTCGAATAATCGTTAATTATTAGAACAGCTTGTACAATAATAAATAATTATATGATTGAGTTATTATTCTTTAACGCCAAATGAGTATTTTTTCAGCTATAAAATGAGGAGAGAAAACGTTACATTCGATCAGATGATGATGACATTTTAAGTATATTTTATAGTTCAGAGCAACATTTGGACTGCAGTTATGGTGCTTAAGGCCA
Source organism: Gigantidas platifrons (assembly GCA_002080005.1). Classification (NCBI taxonomy): domain Eukaryota; kingdom Metazoa; phylum Mollusca; class Bivalvia; order Mytilida; family Modiolidae; genus Gigantidas; species Gigantidas platifrons. The sequence goes on along the minus strand of MJUT01049856.1, from coordinate 86,215 downwards.
CTTTCAAAAATATTTCAACTATATCGTGGCGCTCAGTTTTATTGGTGGAGGAAACAGGAGTACTCGGAGTGAGCAACCAACCTGCCGCAAGTCACTAACAAACTTTATCACACAATGTTGTACCAAGAGCGGGTAACAAATGGATGAGTATTTTGTCCGCTTTGTCTGAGACCAACATGCTTAGTTGGATTTCTCTAGTGCGTGCTCACTGACACAGCAATCCACGGAAAGACACGTCTCTCAACGCGGACACATATTCCTGATTCCAAGTCTTTCATCTTATTCCTTAACAATACGTGATAATCGAAGAAGCAACGAATACCAATGTTATAGTTTATGGTTTGACCCGACCGATCTACCGTACTTAAGGCAAGCACGCTAACCAGTATACGAATGCGGCTGTAATTATAAGAAGTGCTAACTAAATATTCATTAATTATTGAGAGAGCTGATTGAATAATTATTGATTATTGAGAGAGTTGATCAAATATTCATTACTTATTGAGAGAACTGATGGAATAGTCATTAATTATTGAGAGAAATGATCGAATAATCATTAATCAATGGGAGAGCTAATCGAATGATCATTAGTTATCATGGAAGCTAACAATTAAGAGTTAATTATGAGTTGGGAGTAACAAATAATGAAAATTTCTTGAATAAGTGTTGATTATTAAGCAAAACTGTCCACGTGACACTTGCACAAGATCTTTTTCAGATACAAATTGTAAAAGATAAATATTATCTAAGGGACCGACCGTCGTGGATTTACAACTACCTGTGCAATCAGTGCCGATCACCACTAATGTTGTAAGTTCAAACACACGTGTACTCGATATACCATTATGTGACAAAGTTTGTCAGTGACTTACGACAGGTCGGTGGTTTTCTCCGGTTTCCTCCATTAATAAAACTGACCACCACGATATAGCTGAAATATTGCTGAAAGCGGCGTTAAACACCATAAACCAACCAATCAACTAAATATTTTCTGACATTTAACTTGACAACGAATAATAATTCTTAATAAAACAGTAGAATATCATTGTATTTCTTTTACAGACAAAAACAGTCACGTGATGTTCTATGCAGTTATGAGAGACAAATCCCTATTTTTTAATAAGGATGCCATTTTGGTTTTCGAAACAGTAATTGTTAATGAGGGAGAACATTACGACCCGTACGATGGTGTATTTGTAGCTCCCCAGAAAGGTGTTTATTTATTTTCCTGGACAGTGTCTGGTAGCGGAGACGTTTACATTGTAACTGAATTGGTAGTAGAAGAAAATACAATTTCGTCTGCAGGTGAAAAAAATGGAGGCGGAGGTAATCCTTTAGGATCAATGACTGCTCTTTGTAAAATGGAAAAGGGAGATCATGCCTGGATAAGAACGACTGGAATATCAAGTCAACAATACATCCACAGTATTGACAACTATCCTCAGTCATCTTTCCTTGGACTTCTTATTGATAATATGTCCTAATATGGTCAAAATGTTAATGCCAATACTTCAATCAAATGATTTTGTTAATATAATTAAACTTGTTAAAACCAGACATCCTTTGGGTCAACTGTCTTTTATTCAGAACAGACAAGTGTTCAGTTTACAGAGGTGTAGCTGTAATTTACAACCTATATAAATATTAAAATATTGATATGGATTTGTCTCTGTATTTAATTTTGCATCAAGGAGAGCAGCAGGCTAATGTTCTAATGTTAAGGTTGAGACCAATGTATTTACCTCAGCATTAGTGGTGTAATGGTTATTGTGTATGCCTCGTATAATGTGTATCTAAAGTTCAAGAAAGGGTCGGGTCAAATAAAAAAACCTCAATGAAATTGGTTGTGTTTGCTGCTCCGAATAGCCCGTATTTGCAAGGAGTAAGATCAATTGACTTACCCAAGGACTGTTGTTATAGTGACCTTGTATTATAAAACTCAACTAAGCGTATTGCTGTAGTCCAAAGCAGACATTCTCATCATCCCGTCAAAAGTAGCTTGTTCTCGCTATGATATATCTGGAGCATTACTCACATGGCGTTAAACAGCGACCACTTACTATAATGTGTAAAGGATTCATCACATACATTATTTGTGTTCATCGCCATGATATAGCTGACGTAATGCTAAAGTAAGCGCTAAGCACCAATCAAACAATCAGTCAATCATTTGTGTACACACTTAGTAATCTTGTCTTTTGTCAAGATCTGTGGTCCAGGATAAGGCACACCACTTGCACTCATGGATAACAAAAGCTACTAAATATACCAAAGGAGTATCCAATAGCCGTTAATCGAAGACACAGAGACAATACAATGGCCAAAATAAAGAGGACAAAACGTAACACAATTGTCAACAAAACATTATATAAAAACCTATAGATAAAGCAATACGAGCACCACGTAAAACCAGAGAGAAGTCTAAGCGCCTTTTTTGCACTAATAAAAGGGTAGAATATACAAGGTAATAAAAGTGTAAATACTCTTCCATTCGGAATATCAAAATTAATAAATAACTGGAAACAGAGCAAACAACGATGGTCATTTATTCGAGCGCTAACGCGCAATTCGCGAATTACTGCGTTGTTGGATTACTGCAGATTTATTTTCGATATTTCGAATTCACGAGCAGCAGAGTTCACTCCCGGTTTTTAGTGGGGCTGCTGTTACTCGATCTTATGTTTTATATGTATGTTTTGTAGATCGTTGTTTGTCCTTTTGTACTTTTTATTTTGGCCATTGTGTTGTCTGTTTTTCTTTGATATACGGATTCTGATTACTCTTTGTATCTTCAAGCTCTTCTTATTATACTATAATAAAATAGTATTTTAAAATTAATCCTTTTTGGTTGCTACGAGCAATCCATATTTATTATATCAACGATGTGTGTTTTGTCTTAACCCCCAGTTGTTTTGTAGGAGGACTCATGTCTTATTTACGTTATTTGTGTTTGTTTGTGTATAGTGGTGTTCAACACATATTGTGCTGTGTTTTTGCTTTGTTTGTCTTCGTCTTGTGTGCTCCGTGTTGCCAGTTTCTCTGGATTGTCCATTTTTGATTGTCCCTTCGGTATTCTCTAATGTAATGTTTATGTAAAAGAAGCAGGAACTACTTACCATTCGCCAGCACCTGGGTCTACCCTCGGGGTTTTTTATGGGGCCGCCTGCCTTTAGTGTCAGTTTTCCGCATTGTGTTGTTTTGTTGTTGATGTTTTGTATGTCTTATTATGTGTTTTGTTCCCAATGTTGCATGTCTCTGGATTGACCTTATTTGACGATTTTCTCTGAATGTTGTTTAACTTTCTATTCCAAAACACAATGGGAAGAAAAGAAAAAAGTAGACTGAAGGAGAATTAATAAATATTCCGTAATGTTGTAAGGTCATAAAACTGTAAGGACATTTAAGTTGTTTTATTGTTCAGGGGCTATCTAGTAAATTGGGGTACCTTTTCAACAATAAAACCGTTAACTGTTTGCTACGTCAATGTCCAGTGTTGAAAGCTTATTACGTACATATATATAATTGTAATGCAAAGCACGTTTTGTCATTCGCTAATATTTACCATCAAATCCACCACTGACATGCCGTAGATAACAGGGGTTCTAGTGTGAATGAGCCGCCATATTGAATCCTTGATACCCAACATGTCAATTAAAATATTATGACAAAAAATAAAGACATCACCTTCCTTTGAAATAATTTGCTGTTGGATTTTATCTGAAATTGAACTGTACTTGTTCCGAAATAACGTCCAATATATATGTTCTACACTGAAAGGTTCCATATGACGTTACAAGTTTATGTTTATAAAACTAATTCAACAATAGTTATCGGTATTTTATCTTTATGCAATTGTTAGACTATTTCGTTAGCCAAATAGAGCTATTTTTTCGTGCATTAGAATAGAAATAACTTATTGTATTTGAATAGCTGTGGCGGTCAGTTTTATTGATGGATGAAACCAGAATACCAGGAGAAAAGGCACCGACCTGCCGCAAGTTACTGACAAACTATATCACATAATATTGTATCGAGTACACCTCGCCATGAGCCAGATTCGAACTCACGACGTTAGTGGTGATAGGCACTGATTGCAGAGGCAGTTGTAAATCCAATTACCATACGATCACGACTACGACGGTCTCTGTAGATGATTGTTCCTTGACCTAGAGATTGCATCAATTTTCAAAGAGGCTTCATTTTTCACAGATTGGGTTTCATAATTATATTGCACTTTGTAAAAGTGTTAAAATTCAACTATACAATTATTATCTATAAAGGTCAACATTCTACGTCACAACGACATCATAAGATTCCTAGAATAAATGGTGAGTACTTAGTTTTATGTGTTATGGTTTGTAGATCGTTGTTTGTCCTATTGTTATTTTTCTGTTGGTCATTGTGTTGTCTATTCTTCTTCGAATTATGGATTCTGATTACCCCTTTGTTATCTTCAAACTATTGTAACACACTAAAGTGAGTGATTGTTGTTGAACGCCGAACGAGTAATGTTTCTGCTAAATTACTTTTACACATATCTTGATAATGCCTAGTTGGACAAGTGGGTTCGCGCCCGGCTTTGTAGATTACAAAAAAGGGTGCACTCGACTCGCAGCCGCATGTAATAAAGCTTACCAGTTGCTTGCCCATGGTCGGTGGTTCTCTCAGGGTACTCCGGCTTCCTCCACCACTAAAACTGGTCGCCATGATATAGTTCAAATATTGTTGAATGTGGCGTTAAAACACAAAAAAATCAACAACAAAAAATGGACAAGTGAACAAATTTTTCATCTGTATCAATAAGTTACATTCGATGAGATGATGATGATGTCTGCTTTGCACTAGACCAACATGCTTAGTTGCATTTTTGAAGTGATAACTCATCAAAACAATACTCGACAGGTAGACATGTCGCACCATCCTGGCACATTATCCAGATTCCGAGCCAACCAGTTTTGTTATTTCTTGTGTGTTTGACTGTGAAGCAGTAAATAACAACATTATAGTCTTTTGTTTGGCCCGACAAGGGTAAAATCCACGATCTACCTCACTTGAGGCGTGCGCACTCTAACCATAACGCCATCGATGTGGTTGTAGGTGTTACATATCATGAAATGACGATAGTTTCCAGTAATATTCAGTGCTATCAAAGATTAATTATTTTTTCTAATTGTTGTATGAATCCTAAACACTATTTCAGATATATTTTATAGAGCTAGATCACAGAAACAAGTTCTCCGGTAAACATATGACTGAACTCTGACAAATTATCCTGATTCCGAGCCGCCATATTTTCTCTTACTCCTTAATGATGAGCGGTATGCGTGCTATACGGAGGAGCAGCAAAAATCAATGATATTGTCTTTGGTTTTATCCGACCATGCATCCGCAATCTACGTATGATAGGAGAATACGCTAACGATTACACAACCTATGTCATAGACTGTACATTGGTTTTTAAAGTTTCCCATAGCAAACTGACAGTGACCAATAGGAACCTGAAAGTTATCCATAGCAACATGAAAATTACCCATATGAACTTGAAAGAAACCCATAGCAACATGAAAGTTACCATTAGCAATCTAAATGTTACCAATAGCAAACTTAACATTTGCTTCTTATTTATCCTGAAGCAAAATAAAATATTTTAATATTTACGATAGTTGTCAACTCTGAATAAAAGAATTGAAAGAATAAAAAATATTATTAAATGACTATGAATTTTCTTAATTCTGATTGGTTTAGAAGGTTCAGTGCTTCCTCTGAGAGAACTACTTGTCCACCGCGCAATTTTGCGCGTGAGGTTAATAAATCTCATGTCGCCGTTAGTACGTACCCAAATATAGTAACAGGGGAAACCAGAAGACAGAGTAATATCGGTAAATGTGATTATCAATTGATTATGCATTTTCTTAATTCTGATTGGTTTAGAAGGTTCATTGCTTCCGCTGTCAGAACTACATGTCCACCGCGCAATTTAAGGTTAATAAATCTCATGTCGCCGTTAGTACGTACCCAAATATAGTAACAGGGGAAAACCAGTAGACTGATTAATATCGATAAATTTGAACGTCAACCAATCAGAGGCGATCTTGCTACTGAACTGCGGTAATCAACAGACGACTGTTAGTAAATAAAATGAACGTAGTAGACCGTTTTGTTACAGTTGATGGAGTATTGTAGTGAGAAAGTATTTTCAATTTCATGCGAAAAAAGATGTCTTGCATTTGTATATTTTAAGTAATTGAAAATTTCTAGAAAACAGATAAAACACAATTTTCCCCCCAAAATTACAATTAGAGTGTGTCATTTAATAAAGCAATTGATGACTTTTCATTTCGGTGAACACTGATTTATCAACCCATTGGAAGTGATGTACACCTCAGCCGTTGGCTTCGGTGAACGTCATTTCCTCGGAGTTGATAAATCACAGTGTCCACCTTATGAAAAGTCATTAATTGTATAATGTTAAATTGTAAATGAAATTTTATTTTTGAGTAACTTCATCACTTGGAAGCTTGAACCAAGGTAATATTTGATAACAGATAAAATAAGACAACAAAGAAATAAAAAACAAAATCAAAAACATGCGATTGTAGTATTGGCTTTAACATTTTGACAATATTAGGACATACTGTCAATGAGAAGTCCAAGGAAAGCTGACTGGGGATTGTTGTCATGACTGTAGATATTATGGTCACTTGAAAGTCCAGTCGTTCTTATCCAGGCATGATCTCCCTTTTCCATTTTACAAAGAGCAGTCATCGATCCTGAAGGACGACCTCCGCCTGCATTTTGTTCACCGGCAGACGAAATTACATTTTCTTCTACTAACAATTCAGTTACAATGTATTTAGAGTTAACAACAGACACTGTCCAGGAGAATAAATAAACACCTTTCTGAGGAGCTACAAATACACCATCGTATGGGTCGTAATGTTCTCCCTCATTAACAATCACTGTTTCGAAAACCAAAATGGTGTCCACATTAAGAGTCAAGGTTTTATCTCTTATAACAGCATAGAACATCACGTGGCTGTTTTTGTCTGTAAAAGAAATACAAAATTAGTGGACTGTCTTAAGAATTAATATTCGTTGCCATGTTAAATGTCTAGTTTTATCACCTCCATGGGTAGTCCTACAATATGCTAAGAATATGTGTGAACACATCTGTAGCAATTTATAAATGTACAAGTGTCACGTGGGCAGTTTTTATGTAACTATTAACTTTCATTGATATGAAGAGTTTGAAGATACCAAAGGGGCAACCAGAATCCGTATATCTAAGAAGAACAGACAATACAATGGCCAAAAGAAAAAAGGACACAAGACAAACAACGATCCACAAAACATACATATAGAATTAAAGATCGAGTAACACGAACCCCACTAAAAACCGGGGGTGAACTCATGCGCTCCGAAATTTGCAGGTCTTACATAATGTAATTATTAATAAAACTAAGGTTCTCCTCCCTCAGGCATATGTGACAATATCCGATTTTGACTATCTTGTTTAGATACTTTGGTTTTATTGCTCGCAGAAACTTTCATTTATTTGGCATTCCAATCTTTCAATTTTGCGCGTATCTGATGAAGGTTATTCCAGAAACGCGTCGTGCACACTAAATTTGATATCTACGTTTTAATTCAAGACATTTTCATGATTTGTTTCACTATTCTAACATGACATCCTTCATTGGCTATATAAATAATACAGTGAAAAAACTCACGATATATTTTAATTCGCTCATGCGTATTGACGAACAAATTACAAACATAATTCCCTAGTGAATTTATGTATTCATACAGCACTGTGGTGCATAACAAACATAAAAATCCCCGTATTGTTTTTACCTATATTTTTACGGAATAAATACTTAAGACAACCATCAATGGACTTTGACTTCTGAAATTTAATATCTTCCGGAATTCGTTTACATGGAACGCTGGTGACATTGAAAGACATGATTATTGATATATTTTTAGATTTTGTGAGCATTTTACTTGTTTAATTTGCTAAATTCAAAATGCTATTAAATTGGAAAATATCAGTAACTTCATAGCCTCACAGTCTATTTATACATAAAAGAAAAACAACTGTAAACTGTAAAACATGAAGGTCAGTGAATTTTGTTATGAAATGAATTTCCATTACCGACTTCCACTTCAAAAAATAAGTTAGATTTTTCCTACTAGAATCGAGATAATTCATGGAAGCCAGAGTTTGTATCACGTTTTAACATGGGTAACATTATTTTCGTTGCATTTTATCCCTCGCTCACGCTCGGGATAAAATTTGTGCAAAAAGAATGTTACCCATTTTAAAACTGTATACAAACTCTGGCTTCCATGAATTATTTCTTAAATAATAATTGATGACTCGTTCACCGCTCTCATTAATCGGGTGTATTCGGTCGAAATTATTTTAATATCCCCCATTTAATAAAATGAATCCAAAATATAAGCAGACGATTGAAGACACCTATCACAAACAAACATCAGACATGCTAATACATAAAAAGAAATTTGCTATTGTAGGATAAAGATGAAATATATGAAGCGAGGAGTACAACTCGGTGTTGTCTTAGAAACAAAGATGGCGATCACGTAATGTAATCTTAAATCTCGTTAGAGGAAGTCAAGCACGAGTGAGTGAGTGATTGATGTTTAACACCAACAATTTTTCAGCTACATCATGAAGAGAATAAGTTAATTTTCAATGAGATAATGATGAGATCCGCTTTGTTCTAGACCAACACACTGAGTTGTGTCTTTATAGTGCTTGCTTACAGAAACAACAGTCCGCGGGTAGAAATGTCGCTACACCAGGACACATTATTCTGATTCCAAGCTAACCAGTCAATGCTACGTGCTTAGTGGAGAAGCAACAAATAACAATTTTACAGCCTTTAGTTTGATCTGACCGGGACTCGAACCCTCGATCTACCACACTCGAGGCGAGCAAGCTGACCATTACACCACCGATGCGGTTTAAGGGGGTAGGCCTGGGGTATGGGAGATAACTCTATTCTCAGTGTCTTCTCATATACATGATCATCTGTGCGCTTGAAAATTCTCCTTCAATTCCAAGCTTCTTGGTGACAAAGATTGTTTACATTGGATATGGCCAGTTAGAAAAAACCTCCTTTTTCATTTACCTTTCCATAGCTGTGCTCCTTGCATTTTTATATCTTATTGTTGCCTATGCCAATGTCAGGCAGTGTGTTATTATTATATGCCGGTGCCCACAAAATATCATCGAAATATCTCTTTCCAGAAAAAATATTCATCGAAATATGTTGTCAAAAATGCCAGAAATGTAACACAATTTGTGTGACAACCTTTTTCTATTGAATTTCAAGGGTTTATTAAAAAAAAAATTAAATATATACACCAGAACCTTTAATATTATGAAACTATAGAGCAAATTCATTTTTTGGTAGTAAAAAAAATAGAAAGCTATGTTTGGGAAAAAAATTGTAATATCTGATCCTCTCTTATACCGCCGCCCCCTTCTCCTAAGACAACTAAAGAATAACCAGAATCAAACGAATACAACTGGAGCACAGAATTTGAAGGAATATAACAATACAGCTGGGTGGCTGTCTGTGTTTTTGGTTTTGTGTGTGTGTTTGTGTTATGAATTAATCATGTAGAGTCACGCTAAAACCACCCCTCTCCCTCCCCAGCCGACCTGAAAATAAAAAAGTCAAATGTAGTCATTTAGTAATTTGGACATCCACTGTGTCAATTATAAGAATTCAAAAGCTTTTTGTTATTGGTAACTAGTTAATTTTTATCTCACAAACAAAGAAACTAGCAAAAGATGGGTGTTTGATAGCTCTCCTCGACAATTTCATTTTCTGGGTGCCATCCATGAAAAACATAAATCTAAATATTTAAAAAATCTGACGGTAAAAGTTTGTAAAATTTGGTGCAATGATGTCTATATGTCTATTCTTCAGTGTGACATTTTTTGGTGGAAATTAAATGACAGGATTTTTTTTAATCCGATTTTTAATACCAAGGTGGTCCTCAGGGCATCCCCCCTTTTTTGCAGTTTTCACTGTTTTGCACGTGATTATCTCCAAACAGGATATTCAGATATGCTAGATATTTCATATCTATTCAACAACAACAGTCTCAAGTGTATTAAAGCCAAAATATTCCCTTTCAATCAGAAATAAATGTGCATATCTATTAGAATCTTCCGAAACTAGCATTACCATCTGGCGTCAAGAATACCCCAAAAATTGCTATATTTAGGATGTGCTATGGAGAAAAGGGTAAAAAATTTTAAACCTTTGGCAGATAATTTATTTAGACATAACCATTCCATTATGCAAATTAAAAAAAAAATTTAATAATGGGAAAATTTTAGGGTAACCCAGGTCTACACCCTTAAGTCAAGCATGAAATCACTCATTCATTTATTCATTCAAATCGTTAAGAGAGAATATAAAACACAGAGAACAAACATCGTTGTTGTCGTAATCATATGGTAATTAGCGTTACAACTACACGTACAATCAATGCCTATCATTGCGGGATGTACTCGATACAACATTATGTGATGAAGTTTGTTAGTGATTTGCGACAGGTGGGAGATTTTCACAGAGCACTCCTGTTTCCTCCACCAATAAAACTGACCGCCACGATATAACTGATGTATTGTTGAAAATGGCGTTAAACAACATAAACCTAAATCTAATGCAAAAGGTCGGTCGGTCGGTCGGTCGGTCAGTCAGTCAGTCAGTCAGTCAATCAGCCAGGGAGGGAGCGAGGGAGAGAGGAAGTGAGTGAGTGATGTTTATTGAGAAGTGAATAATTATCCATCTGTATCATGGCGAGAGCAAGCTACATTCGATGAAATTATGGTGATGTCTGCTTTGCTCTAAACCAACACGCCTAGTGTTAACTAACTGAGACAACAGTCCGCATATAGACATGTTGCGTCAATGAGGTACATTATCCAGATTCCGAGTCAACCAGTCTTTGTTCTTTCTCCTTAATGCTGAGAATCAGCAAATAACAATTTATAGTCTTTCATTTGGCCCGACAGGGGCTCTAATATGCGATCTACGCATTCAAGAAGACCATTCTGACCATTACACCATCGATGCTGTTGTACATATATATCATGAAATGAAAATATTTTCATGTAATAATCAGAGCCATCAAGAGATTTTTAACTATTTTTTTTCCAAATTTTGGAGGCCATTCTAAACAATATTGCAGTTATATCATACAGGAGTACCCAGTGATAACCAACTGCCACGAACAAACTCTCAAAATAGAAGGAGACACATTTTTGTACAACGCAAGTGCCAAAAGATAGAAGACAAAAGGACAAACAACGACCTACAAAACACTACATAGAAAACTAAAGATCGAACAAAACGAACCTTACTATAAGATACTGGGTTGAACTCAGGTGCTCCGATGTTAATAATAGGTAATGTATCATGAACCTTTACTATAAGATCCTGGGGTGAACTCAGGTGCTCCGATGTTAATAATAGGTAATGTATCATGAACTTTACTATAAGATCCTGGGGTGAACTCAGGTGCTCCGATGTTAATAATAGCCTGCTGATCTAGAACAAAGCGGACCTCAACATCATCTCATTGAAAATTAACATGTTTTCGCAATGATATAGCTGAAAAGATTGCCGAATTGGCGTAAAATAGCAATCTCTCACCCACTCGCTCTTCAAACTCTTTAACAATATCTTATTATTGATAGAGAAATTAATAAATATAAACAGTATGAGATAATTCATATGTCAAGGAGAAGCAAAAGCGAATGCAATGTATTTTGATTTGATAAGGGATATAATCTATACTGGGGCGTGACAATCACACATGAGATTAGGTGTCAAACCACTAATTCACCAATCAGAGCTTAGAACAAAAGTATTCCCTTTTAAGGAAATCATAATTACATTCAGATTCACATCCCAGATCTTCTGTTGTATGTACCACGTGTACTATCAGCACTATATAAAAAGGAAGGCATCAAATATACGACGCATTACCTTATTCATACGAGGTCGCCACAACGACATCTACAGAATGACGCTACAATTTGCTTTGATTCTTGGATTAATGTTCTACTGTACGAGAGGGATTAGAGCTATGTCAATTCAAAATGAGTCTGATCATGCTCAACTTGATGAGCTCAGACAGACTATTGGAGACCTGTCCACGAAGATACAAGTTCTTAACGAAACAATAAGAAAAGGTAAGTTATATCTGATTGCAAATTGATGTACCACGAATTTATTGTCGTTGTGCTGTCGTGGCCACGATCGTATGGTAAGTGTACTTTAATTTACATCTATCTGTGCATTCACTACCTATCAACACTTCAAGTTTGCATTCGATTTCTTTCGATGCGGTTATCTATTCGATACAACAGTACATACGAAAGTGTGTTCGTGACTGTTCGTTTTTATTTGGAACTCTGGAAAAATATAAATAATTGAAATAGTGTTTGAAAAGAGTTTGAAGATACCAAAGGGGTAATCAGAATACGTATATAGAAGACGAACAGACAACACAATGCATATGACCAAAAAAAAAAAAGGACAAACAACGATCTACAAAACGTACAATGATCTTCACAAATAACAAAGAAACCTGATAATTACTCGAAACTATTTTCATCTCGTGATATGGCACCTATAATTAACACCGGAGCACATGAGATCACATCCGGTTTTTAGTGGGGTTGGTGTTGCTCCATCTTTATTTTTCTACGTAGTGTTTTGTCCATCTTTGTTTTTCTTTTTTCGTTTCGCCATCGCACTTTCTGTCCCTCCTCGATTTACTGGTTCTGATTACCCACATTAATATCTTCAAACTTTTCTTAGTTTTACGTGTTCTGATTACCCACATTGATATCTTTAAGCTTTTCTTAGTTTTACGTGTTCTGATTACCCACATTGATATCTTTAAGCTTTTCTTAGTTTTACGTGTTCTGATTACCCACATTGATATTTTCAAGGATTTTTTAGTTTTACGTGTTCTGATTATCCACATTGATATCTTCAAGCTTTTCTTAGTTTTACAGGTTCTGATTACCCACATTGATATCTTTAAGCTTTTCTTAGTTTTACGTGTTCTGATTACCCACATTGATATCTTCAAACTTTTCTTAGTTTTACGTGTTCTGATTACCCACATTGATATCTTCAAATTTGTCTTAGTTTTCCGTGTTCTGATTACCCACATTGATATCCTCAAGCTTTTCTTAGTTTCACATGTTCTGATTACCCACATTGATATCTTTAAGATTTTCTTAGTTTTACGTGTTCTGATTACCCACATTGATATCTTTAAGCTTTTCTTAGTGTTACGTGTTCTGATTACCCACATTGATATCTTCAAGCTTTTCTTAGTTTTACGTGTTCTGATTACCCACATTGATATCTTCAAGCTTTTCTTAGTTTTCTGTGTAGTGTTTTGTAGATGGTTGTTTGTCTTTTTGTACTTTTTTTGCCATTGTCTTGTCTGTCCTTCTTCAATTTACGGATTCTGACAACCCCTTTGGTTGCTTCAAACGCTTTTCTCTATAATTAACATATGCAGGACTCTCCCACACTTTATCAAGTTGGTCAAGCAAGTTTGTACCAAATACACTTCGACAAGGTGGAAATGTACCAAATGCACTAATTTTTATGAGTAGTTATGGACATTCTCTCATGGGATGGCCGACAAGAAAACATTTATGGAGATGACCAATAAGTTGTATTAAGAAGTAATACCATAAAACAACTACATGTAGCAATGAAATACGGGTAGCATTGATCAATTACATTTATAGAATAATCATTAATTATTAGAAAAGCTTATACAATAATAGATATGATTGAGTGATGATTGTTTAACGCAAAAAGAGTAATTTTCAGCTATAAAGTGATGAGGAAGAATGTTACATTCGATCAGATGATGATGATACCTTAAGCATATTTTATTGTTCAAAGCTACAACTGGAGAGCGTTATGGTGTTTAATGGCACTTTCAAAAATATTTCAGCTATATCGTGGCGGTCAGTTTTATTGGTGGAGGAAACAGGAGCACTCGGAGAAAACAACCGACCAGCAACAAGTCACTGACAAACTTTATCACATAATGTTTTATGGACTACACCCGCCCGCTATGAGCGGCTAGCAAATGGATCAGTGTAATGTACGGTTTGTATTTGACCAACATGTTTAATTAAAATTATATAGTGCTAGCTCACTGAAACAGCTGTCCGCGGATAGACATGGCGCCTCATTCGGACACATTAACATGATTCCGAGCCAGCCAGTCTTTAATCTTATTCCTTAAAGCTACGTGCTCATCGAAAAAGCAACGAAGACAAAAGTATTTTAAGAGCTAATCGAATAATCCTTAATTATGTAACTAGATAATCAAATAATCACTAATTAATTGGAAAACTGATCATCCACAGATTTTTAGATTAGCTAGTCAATTTTTTTTATTAATTATTTGGAAAGGTTATTGAATATTCATTAATAGTTTGAAGAGATAATCGAATAGTCAATGATTATTGAGAGAACTGATCGATTAATCATTAATTATTGAGTAATCTGATCGAATAATCATTAATCATTGAGTGAGCTGATCGAATGGTCATTAATCAATGAGAGAGTTAATCGAATAATCATTAATCACTGAGAAATCTAATCGAATAATAATTATTCATTGAGCGAGCTGATTGAATAATCATTAAGTATTGAGAGAGTTGACCTAATAATCATTAATTAATGGGGGAGCTGATCGAATAATCATTAATTATTGAGAAATCTGATCGAATAATAATTAATCATTGAGAAATCTGATCGAATAATAATTAATCATTGAGAAATCTGATCGAATAGTCATTAAAGAGAAGTCATTGGGAGAGCTGAATCGAATAGACATTAATTATTGAAAGAGCTGATTTAACAGTCGTTAAGGATTAGGAGAGCTGATTGAATATTCATTAATTATTGAGAGAGCTGATCGAACAATCATTAATTGTCATGGGAGCTTACAACTAAGATTTATTTATGAGGTGGGAGGACCAAATAATGAACGTTTCTTGAATCAATGTCAATAATCACACAAAACTGTCCACGTGACACACACTTGCACAAAATCTTTTTCAGCTACGAATTGTAAAAGATTAATGATTACCTAAGTGAACGTCGTGGATTTACAACTACCTGTGCAATCGATGCCGATCACCACTAAAGTTGTTCGAACCCCCATGTACTCGATACAACATTATGTGATAAAGTGTGTCAGTGACTTGCGACAGGTCGGTGGTTTTCTCCGGTTTCCTCCATTAATAAAACTGACCACCACGATATAGCTGAAATATTGTTGAAAGTGGGGTTAAATACCATAAACCAAACAACCAACTAAATATTTTCTGGCATTTAACTTGACAACGAATATTAATTCTTTAAACAGTCCACTAATTTTGTATTTCTTTTACAGACAAAAACAGTCACGTGATGTTCTATGCTGTGATAAGAGGGAAATCCTTTACTTTTAATGTCGACGCCATTTTGGTTTTCGAAACAGTGATTGTTAATGAGGGAGAACATTACGACCCGTACGATGGTGTATTTGTAGCTCCACAGAAAGGTGTTTATTTATTCTCCTGGACAGTGTCTGGTAATGGCAAAAACTACATTGTAACTGAATTGGTAGTAGAACAAAATACAATTTCGTCTGCCGGTGAATATAATGGAGGCGGAGGTCAACCTTCGGGATCGATGACTGCTCTTTGTAAAATGGAAAAGGGAGATCATGCTTGGATAAGAACGACTGGAGTAACGAGTTCCCATGCCCTCTACAGTACTGACAACTATCCTCAGTCAGCTTTCCTTGGACTTCTCATTGATAATATGCCTTAATATGGTCAAACTGTTAATGCATATACTACAATCGAATGCTTTTGTTAACATAATTAAACTTGTCTAAGCCATCATCCTTTGGGTCAACTGTCTTTTAGTCAGAACAGACAAGTGCTTAGGCTACAGAGGTGTAGCTGTAATTTACAACATTTGTAAATATTAAAATATTGATATGAATGTGTCTGTGTTTTACTAATACATCAAGGAGAGTAGCGAGCTACTGTTCTAATGGTAAGGACCACTGCATAGACGGCAGCATTGGTGTTGTAATGATTATCGTGTGTGCCTGGTATACTGTATATCTTGAGGTCAAGAAAGGTCGGGTAAAACCCAAAAAAACAATATAATTGGTATATGTTGCTTCTCTGAAGAGCGCGTATTTGTAAGGAGTAAGATCAAATACTGGTTTACCCGGAATCAGAATAATGCGTCTGAAGCAAGCGACATGCTTACCCGGGGACTGTTGTTGCAGTGGCTTGCATTATAAATACCCTACTAAGCGTATTGCTGTAGTTCAAAGCGGAAATATCGTCAAAATTAACATTGTTCTCGCTATCATATAGCTTAATCATTACTCACATGGCGTTAAGCAACACTCACTTACTATAATGTGTAATAAATTCATCACATAGATTATTTGTGTTCATCGCAATGATAAAGCTGACGTAATACTAAAGTAGGCGTTAAACACCAATCAATCAATCAATCAATCAATCAATCAATCAATCAATCAATCAATCAATCAATCAATCAATCAATTCTTCGCATTCTTGTGGTTTGTCAAGGACTGTCTTCCAAGATAATTAGAAAAACAAGGCACTCATAGATAAGAAAAGCTACAGTACAATGGCCGAAAAATAAGGAACAAAACGAAACACAATTGGCACCAAAACATTTGACAGAAACCTACAGATTAATCAATACGAAAACCACGTAAAACTAGAGAGAAGTCTAAACGCCTTATTTGCGCAAATAAAATGGTTGAATATACAATGTAAGAAAAAGTGTAAATACTCTTCCATTCGGAATATAAAAAATAATAAATAACTAGTGACCGATCAAACAACGATGGTCATTCATTCGTGTGCTAACTAAATATTCGTGAATTACTGCGATGTTGGATTACTGAAGATTTATTTTCGACATTCCGAACCCAAGAGTTGTTATGCTATAATAATATAGTATTTTAGCATTAATCCTCTTTGTTTGCTACGAACAATCCCTATTTATAATACCAACGAAGTTTGTTTCGTCTTTACCTCCAGTTGTTTTTAGGAGTGCGCATGTCTTATTTACGTTAGTTGTGCTTGCTTGCGCATAGTGGTGTCCAACACATATTGTGTAGTGTTTTGATTTCGTTTTTCTTCGTCTTGTGTACCCCATGTTGTCAGTGTATCTGTATTGTCCATTTTTGATTGCCACTTCGGTATTCTGTAACGTTTACTTAAAAGAAGCAGGAACTACTTCGCAGCACGTAGGTCTACCCCCTGGATTATTTTGGAGGGGTCGCGTTGCTTTAGTGTTAGTTTTCCGTATTGTGTTTTTGTTGTTTTATATGTCTTTATTCTGTGTCTTGTTCCAAATGTTACCTGTGTCTCTGGATTGTTCATATTTTATTACCTCTTCGGCATTCTCTAAATTTTGCTTAACTTTCTACTCCAAAACACAATTGAAAGAAGCGGAAAAAAAATAATTCGACTAAAGCGAAATTAATAAATATGTCGTAAAGTTGTAAGGTCATAAAACTGTAAGATCATTTAAGTTGTTTTATTGTTCAGGAACTGTAGTAACTTGGGGAAACTTTTCAACAATAAAGCCGTTAACTGTTTACTATGTCAATGTTCCGTGTTGAACGATTATTACGTACATATATCTAATTATAATGCAATTATTAGATAACGCGTTGTGTCATTGGCTAATATTTACTTTCAAATCAACAACTAACGTTCAGTATATTAGTTCTAGTGCGAATGAGCCGCCAAATTGAATCCGTGATACTCAGCATGTCATGTTAAACAATATAACAAAAAGTAAAGACATCACCGTCCTTTGAAATAATTTGCTGTTGGATTTCATCCGAAATTGAAGCGTACTTGTATCGACATAATGTTCAATATACGGGCTAAACTGAAATGTTTCATATGACGTTACAAGATTATATGTATATAAAACTAAATCGACAACAGATTTGGGTATTTTATTTTTATTAGCTCAAATAGAGTTATTTTTCTTGCATTAGAATAGAAATAATTTATTGTATTTGAATAGCTGTGGCGGTCAGTTTTATTGATGGATGAAACCGGAGTACCAATGAAAAGTCACCGTCCTGCTGAAGCACACTTTGCCATGAGTGGGATTCGATCTCACAATATTAGTGGCGATATACACTGGTTGCATAGGTAGTTGTAAATCCAATTACCATATGATAACGACCACGACGACCCCTATAGCTGTGGATGTAGGTGTTATATATCATGAAATAAAAATAGTAATAATCAGGGCTATCAATGATTCTTTTAATTATTTTTTCTTAATTGTTGTATGTAATTTTTAGCACAATTTCAATTATAGTTTTATAGTGCTAGTTCACAGAAACAAGTTCTCGGATAGACTTATCACTGAATTCTGACAAATTATCCTGATTCATAGCCGCCATTCAGTATTTTCTCGTACTGAGAGCTATGCGTGCTATACGGTAAAGCATCAAATGCCAATGTTATTTACGGTAGGAGAATACGCTAACAATTACACAGTTTTTACTCTCATTCCTTAATGGTGAGTGCTAAGCAGAGGAGCAGCAAGCATCAATGTTATTGTCTTGATTGAATCTGAAACTGTCGGTAGTTCTTGCTTGAACCAGCAATCTGTGACATGCAAGGAAAACACCCTTTTACACACTGCCGATGTCATGGACGGTACATTGACTCCGATACCAGCCTGACAGTTGCTCATAGCAACCTGACAGTTATTCGTAGCAACCTGAAAAGTTATCCATATAGACCGGAATGTTATCCATGGCAACCTGACAGTTACCCATTTAAACCTGAAAGCTACCATTAGCAATCTAAACGTTACCCATATCAACCTAAACGTTACCAATAGCAACCACAACATTTGTTTCTTATTTACTCTGATGCAAAATAAAACACACAGAGGCAAAATTCAAATCAATATTTTAATATTTACAATATGTGTTAAGTACAACTACATATCTGTATACTGAACACATGTCTATTCTGAATGAACAGTTGACCCAAAGGATATCTGGTTTAGACAAGTTTAATTACATTAACAACAACTAAATTGAATTAAATAACTTACTTATTATATTAGAACAAATCCTTTCGACATATTGGAATACGTATATCACATTCATTCTAGAAGGTAAAATAACTGACGCACGATCTCTTTTTTTAATAATATATTCAAACAGTTTGTATTTTCATAACCTATATGTATGCATGTTGTATTGTTGATAGATACACTACAAAGTCAAGAAAGTCTGAACGGACCAGTTTTTGTGCTAGAAAGTCTGAACAGAGTCTGAAAATTACTCAAAATCGCTGAAAAGTCTGAACAGAGTCTGAGCATTACTTAAATGTCTGAACAGAGTCTGAAAATTACTTAAAAGTCTGAACAGAGTCTGAACATTACTAAAAATTGCTGAAAAGTCTGAACAGAGTCTGAACATTACTTAAAAGTCTGAACAGAGTCTGAACATTACTTAAAAGTCTGAACATTACTCAAAAGTTTGAACAGAGTCTGAATATTACTGTGAACATTTTTAACAGATTTTAAAAACTAATTACATGAAATTTGTTTCAAATGATTTATTTTCCTTAATATAATTAATTTATTCATATAAACCCTAACCTTTTATTTTATTCTGTGCATAATTTTCCAATCTTATTCTCAATGAAAACATTCATCTGAAAATAGTATACTTATAACTTATGAAATACAAATGAAAGTCACCTGTGAGTGATGGTTTTACCTGTACATATAGGTAATTAGTCATTTCATGTTGTATATTGGAACCACAGGTGATACTGTGGAGATGGGTACTATTTATAAATTTGTCTTCATTTATATATGTATATGTTTTTTTTAATTACCACGGTACCAAAAAATATTCATTATTTCATTTCTCATTAAATTTACCATTTAAATTTTTCTTCTTAACTAAATATATTTTACTTCATTTTCATTACATTTTAATTAAATATAACATGTAATATTTCACATAGTAATGCAGGTCTTAAAAGTGACATTTATTATATAAAAAACTAAAAAAAACAATCTAAAAATATAAGAATAAGTCTGTTAAAATTTAACAACTTGAGGAAATAAAATTAAACTTTTGTAAAAGGTCTCAAAAGTGAAATTTTTAATAATAATAAAAAATAAATAGAACACAATCTAAAAATGTATGAATAAGTCTGTTAAAATTGAACAACTTCAAAAAAGGTAATTAAACTTTTGTCAAAATTCATATATTAAATCTAGGACTATTATACTGACAGTATAATAGTCCGAGATTAAATGAAAATGTAATATTTTAAATAAACAATCTTTCTAAAATGTATGAATTTGAAATATTATATGATACTCACTCATGCAATTAAGCAATATTCTGAAAATCTAAATTCAAAAGTTTTTAATGTAAAGTTTGTTTTCTGTTTTAATTTAGGGAGCCTTATATTTATTTATTTATTTATTTATTTATTTATGTATTTATTTATTTATTTCATCTATGATCATGATTAATTGAATATATACAGCACAGTGTCAACCATGGAGATTACCAGCAAGAGGTTTACAGCCCTTTTTGTTGAGACAGGATGTTTATTGCATAAGTATTTGGTCAGTGGGTCATAATATGGTCAGCTGCATCAATTTCAGATTACATAATTATTAGAACATATATTTCCATGTCATTTATATGTACAAGTAAGACAGGTAAATTTTACCTGTATTTATTTAATGTGCATTGCATGAAAGTTATGACACTTTTAAAGCGTTTTCCATTTTCTTCATCAATTATTTAACAACAGTTAATGAGTTATTAAATGAGAAGCCACTTCATGGAAAAAATTGAATAAATTGAAACATTTTTTTTTCTTTTCAATATTTCAGCATATTTTAAATTTTTATCCAAGATTTTTTAAAGTTGCAAGATAGATTTTCTTTACAAGCATATAATGAAGCTTGTATGTAGGGGAATTAGTACCAGATTGCCGAATACCATATTGCCGAGTCCATTTTGCCGAATCCCATATTGCCGACTTTTGTTAAAAATGACAAAATTTCATAATATTATTTTTTATTTAAAAAAACATAGTCATGATGTGTACATATTTTATTGAAAGCAGTAAATTTTCGCGCAGTTTTAATTAGAAAAACCATAATCAAATGCATGTTGATTGATGAATAGGAGATTCCGATACTCATTACTCAAACAATTGAAGAACAATGGAAATAAACTACAAATAAGTAAATGCTTAGTTAGAGTTTTAATAAGTAAGAATGAAAAAAGAAATGCAGAAAATTGCAAAATTTGGGATGTATTTACAAAACAAAAAGTGTGTATTCTCTTATGTTTATGCTAGTTATTATTTCTTGGCATCATTCATCTTGACAGAAATTATGGTTAGCTGCAGGTCTAATCCACCGTATATCCTTTTGACTGAGCTCGAATGCTATAACTCCCCGGTATGTCGGACCATTTCAAAAGAAATATTTTTTAATTATTTACAATCTTCGTGCATAAATTAGAAGCAGTATTCTACTTGCAATAATAATATTTTTCATGTGTCGGCAATTTGGGAATCGGCTAATTGGACTCTGCAATTTGGGATTCGGCAAACTGGAAATCGGCAATTTGGCAAACTGGGGGGTCAAAAACTTTAAAAAATGTGTAAAGGGACATTAGCTACGATTTTGACAAAACAATTATATGTTTTTGAAATTGGTAAATAGCTATAAAATGATGAAATAAAGGTAAATATTTCACATTAAACAGATTATCGAACCATTTTTCGACTTTTGAGAACGAAAATTCGATGAGGCAGTTCAGGATACAGTACAGCTCAAGGCATAGTCTGATAAATACCTGGCATACCTCATACGCTTCATTCAACCTATGCTAATATTTAAAAAAAAGTCCATACACATACCCAAGAATACCACAGAATACCTAAGAATACCCCCCCCCCCCTCCCCCCAATATTACCCAAGAATACTCTCAGAGGACCTGTGAATATCCGTGAAAGACCGAGAAACAACGCAAGTGCCAAAAGATAGAAGACAAAAGGACAAACAATGATCTACAAAACACTACATAGAAAACAAAAGATCGAGCAAATCGACCCTTTACTATAAGATCCTGGGGTGAACTCAGGTGCTCCGATGTTAATAATAGGTAATGTATCATGAACTTTACTAGAAGATCCTGGGGTGAACTCAGGTGCTCCAATGTTAATAATAGGTAATGTATCATGAACCTTTACTATAAGATCCTGGGGTGAACTCAGGTGCTCCGATGTTAATAATAGGTATTATATCATGAGATGAAATATGTTCGAATAATTATCAGGTCTGTAACATATTTTTGTTAATTGTTGAATGCCATTTTAAATACTACTTCAATTATGCAATTCTGGAGTGCCCAATGAAAACGAACAGACACGAACATACTTTCTTATGTACTGTTGTATCGAATAGATAACCTCATGGACAGAAATCGAATTCAAACTGGAAGTGTTGATAGGCAGTGATTACACAGGTAGATGTAAATCTAAATAAACTTACAATACGATCGTAGCCACGACAGAATAACGACAATAATATCGTGACCACGACAGCACAACGACAATAATATCGTGGCCACGACAGAACGACAATAATATCATGGCCACGACAGCACAACGACAATAATATCGTGGTACATCAATATGTAATCAGATTTATCTTACCTTTTCTTATTGTTTCACTAAGAACTTGTATCTTCGTGGACAGGTCTGCAACATTCTGTCTGAGCTCATCCAGTTGAGCATGTTCAGACTCGTTTTGAATTGACATAGCTCTAATCCCGCTTGTACAGTAGCACATTAATACAAGAATCAAAGCAAATGGTAGCGTCATTCTGCAGATGTTGTGGCGACCTCGCATGGATAAGGTAATACGTCTTAAAATTGATGCACCCCTTCTTATAGTGGCCAGTGTTACACACACGTGGTACGTACAACGGGAAGTTTTGGTTTGCAATGTGATCTGGGAGTATCAGGTACAGGAAATTGTCTGTTGCGGTAATTGCAATCTACTTGGTTCTTATAAAATGAAACTTTAAGCTGCGATTGTCAACAATTCCACCCAATTTTTTTTAACAAAACGAATAAAATTACATACCTCACACTCATTAACTATATACATCTCTAATTCAATATGCAAACAGAGGCTGTCAACTACAAATCAGATCGATAATTATTGTAAATTCAACATACAAACACAGATCGATAATTATTGTAGCTTTGAGCTTTGTTTAATTCGCGACTCGTGATATTGGTTCACACAGTCTTGAACCAACACACTATATATATAGCGGATATATGCACTCCGACAAAAGTTAAGCGCCAACCTTTATTTTTATCGATATATTTCTTTACATCAATACTGTTAAAACAATAAAATAGATATCACCATTTTTCTTACACTTTTTAAAAGACTACACCAAGGGCTCTAAAATTACAAATCTACGAAGTATTTATCATCCTGAAAGACGTGACTATGACGTGGCAAAAATGGGGTTCAAAACAGGCGCTGGAAAAACGTAAAACCAGTTTGTTTTTGATGGAAGTTTTTAACATTGCATTAAAATGCAGAGTCTTTAGATTTTAAGAACTTTTAAATGCATTTATTGTGCGTATGTGTAAGGCATGAAAATGAATAACGAGTATATCCGCCGCGTTTATTGTGAAGTTCTGTAACACGCCTCGTCATGCTTCGCACAAGACGCCTAATCCGTTCTTGGGGGACTGTTGCCACTTCTGTAAGATAGCAGTTCTTAATTCGTCAATATTTTGACATTTTGGATTGCGTTGGTTAATTTTTCCGCCAATAAAGTCCCACACATGCTCTATAGGGTTCATGTCTGGCGACATCGCAGGCCATGGAATTGTCTGAAAAGCTTCTTGCTGTAAAAAAAAAGTGCTGTACAATTCGGGCTCTATGTGGCCTAGCGTTGTCGTCCATGAACATTGGTCTGTCAGCCAACGCATGATTGTCGAAATGGGGGACTACGTATGGAGCGAGCACATTGTCACGGTATTTTGGCCTGTCAGATTACCATCAAGAACGTACAAGTCCAACTTACAGTCAAAGGAAAAACAACCCCAGACAGTAACACCCCCACCTCCAAAAGCAGTTGTGCCCAAAATGTGGTTGTCCTGGAATGAAGTGTTCCGTTGGCGCCAAACCCTTGCACGACCGTCGGTAGGGCATTTCAAAAAATGACTTTAATCAGACGAGTGGACCCGTCTCCATGTGCGAATAGTCCACCCCAAATGATCATGTGACCAGTCAAATCGAGCATGGCGATGGCGCAATGTCAACTGTGGACGTTTTATGGGTCGTCGCGCTCGCATTACCTGATGGTGGAGGCGTTTGATTACAGTGCGTGTGCTAATGTGGCCTCCAAGCCCTAAATTACCACGAAGTGCACCAGCTGTACTAAACAGCCGTTGCCGCGCCCCTCTGGATATGAGCCGGTCCTCTCTCGGTGTCGTTTTGCGAGGACGGTCAGTAACATTCCCCGTTTGACGAAAACGCTGCTTCAGTCGTACAATGATGGAATGGTTAACCATGAAGTGGTCTGCCACCCTTCTATGGCTAAGACCACCGTTATGCATGCCAACAGCTTGCCACCTTTCTGTTATGGTTAATTTTCGCCGCACCATACCAAACCAATAGAAAATGAAACTTAAAACTCTACACACACAAAATCAGCTTTCGTTCGCAAACACAAATGTTGAAAAGTACATGTGGCACTTTACACACCCTGTCATAATACACATAAATAAAAATCGATTAATAATCTGTTTCACAGGTAAGTAAGTATGTGTGTACAGGTAACGAAAACAGCAAACCGATTTGAAATAAGTTCATTATTAGAAAAGATATTATTGAAACAAGTCAGGTGGTGCTTAACTTTTGTCGGACTGTATATGTTACACAAGAAAAACACACATGTTGATGAGACGATGAGGATTGCTGCTTTTAACTGGGACTTTCACAACTACACACATGTTGATCAGACGATGATTATTCCTGCTTTGAACTGGGGCTATCACAACTACACACATGTTGATCAGACGATGATTATCCCTGCTTTGAACTGGGGCTATCAGAACTACACACATGTTGATCAGACGATGATTATTCCTGCTTTGAACTGGGGCTATCAGAACTACACACATGTTGATCAGACGATGATTATTCCTGCTTTGAACTGGGGCAATCACAACTACACACATGTTGATCAGACTATGATTGTTCCTGCTTTGAACTGGGGCTATCACAACTACACATGTTGATCAGACGATGATTATTCCTGCTTTGAACTGGGGCTATCACAACTACACACATGTTGATCAGACGATGATTATCCCTGCTTTGAACTGGGGCTATCAGAACTACACACATGTTGATCAGACTATGATTGTTCCTGCTTTGAATTGGGGCTATCACAACTACACATGTTGATCAGACGATGATTATTCCTGCTTTGAACTGGGGCTATCACAACTCGTCTAGTTGTCTTACTATTTACCTGATGAGAGACCTTTGGTTGTCTTTTTATCTGTATTAGCAATCTCGTCATGTGATGTCTTTCACAATTATGACGATATTTGTAAGATTGCTTCCCGCGTGTTTTTGTTTCCATGTTGATAGTCCCGCATC
Organism: Gigantidas platifrons; assembly: GCA_002080005.1. Lineage (NCBI taxonomy): Eukaryota > Metazoa > Mollusca > Bivalvia > Mytilida > Modiolidae > Gigantidas > Gigantidas platifrons. Next base: position 60,341 of record MJUT01049856.1, on the reverse strand, counting down.
TGGGATATTAAATTGTGAATTGGTGAAGATTATATCCCCACTTGATTACAGGTGGCGCTATGGTAGATCAGGTCCACCATCTGTTATCAGGATAAGTCAGCATGCATTCACTGCTATGTGTTTGTGTTATTCATCAATAAATTCCTTTCTTTCAATTTTTTTTATATACACGAAGTAACACCAATACAACAAAGATGTCCAGATGTAGCATTTATCGATGGAAGTAAAAAATACCGCTTAACTGCAGGCTAGGGAACCTTTCACATTCATTTTAGGGTATATGCGCTTTGCTCATTGTTGCAAACCCTACTGTGACTGTCAAATGCAGAACAACAATAAAAGCGCTTTTATCCTTTACTTATTTTCGTATTTAAGTGTTACGGCTGTCCCAATTGAAACAAGGGCTCTCGATTTTGCCTCGCGCCTATTACTGCGGTTCAAGGACACACAACAACACACTATATGCTTCACAGAGAACAGCAATTGGGCCCGCACCTCCTAAGGACAGCTCTACATGTGAGAAAATTTGTATGACCGCATGTACCAATCCATGAAAATGACCGGTCATGTGTGTGTGTGGTATGGGTATTGATTTTAACTTTGTATCTACGATTTGTTTTCTATATAATTTCGTGTCTGATCCTACATTGTGGTATTGTTTGTTTGTTTTTTTTCCATTTCATTTTAACAAATATCAACATTAAATCTCTCGATGATTTATTCCGATATTTGTGATGTCATGTTCTGAACGTTGCACGATTTTTGACGGAATGGACATGAATCGAAAATCGTACTGTGAATTTTCATCAATATTTCTAGCCATAAAGATTGATTTCCAATTTAATTTTGATTGACTGATGATATTCTTTTGAACATTATACTCTTGATGTTCTCTCTTATTTAATATTTTGAGTATAGTACAAAATTGTTTTTAGAGGTACTTAACAAGTACGTAGATATCACAGTTAATAAGCACGCCGCCTTTTTAAAAAAAACCTTCATCTAGAAGTACTTAATATTTTTTTTAATGTACTTATATATATTTATGCAAAGAGTCAATTAAATCGTCGCTGTGATTGTATGGCAATTGGATTTATAACTACCTGTGCAATCAGTGTCTATCACAATTAAAGTTGTGAGTTCAAATTACATTCAGGCGAGGTGTACTCGATACAACATTATGTGATAAGCTTTGTCAGTGACTTTCGACTGAACGGGTGATTTTCTACGGGTACTCCCGTTTCCTTCACCAATAAAACTGACCGCCACAATGTAACAAAAATATTGTTGAAAGTGGCGTTTAACACCATAAACCAAACCTAATATTTCTATGTGAAAAAGGTGGAAAATAATGAAATATTAAAACAATCTTTGCCGGTGTTATAGAATGTTACCTTTGTAAGTTGAATAGCTCTTCAAAATAAAATGAAAGGCATATCGTGGCTGTGGTTGTATGGTAGTTGGATTTATATATCGACCTATGCAATCACTGCTTATCCATACTATGATATTATATCCCTAATGGTTAATTGTGAGGAATACCGAAGTGACAATCAGTAATGGACAATCCAGAGAGAAATATAAATAAACGTTAGAAAAACCGAAGGGGCAATCAAGAATGGACAATCCAGAAAAACTGGCAACGTTAGGTGCACAAGACACAAGACGAAATTGGGCACAGGACACATCACAAGGACAAACAACAAGACACAAACCATACCACAGAAAAGTAAAACACGGATCCCACCAATCAATCCGGGGAACCCAGGAACCCAGGTTCCCGTAAAAATATGGGCTACACGGATCCCACCTATCAATTCGGTGAACCCAGGAACCCAGGTTCCCGTAAAAATATGGGCTACACGGATCTCACCATTCAATCCGGGGAAGCCAGGAATCCAGGTTCCCGTAGATATGGGCTACACGGATCTCACAAAGCAATTCGGGGAAGACAGGAACACATCATGTTTGTTTGTTTGTTTGTTGGTTTGTTTTTATTGTTTGTTTGGCATTTGTTTTTTTGTTTCTTTTAATTCTTTTGGGGGATGATATTTCATTTTCCGCTGAACAATCAACATCTATTAATCTACTACCACCTTCTATTGGGCCAGATATCCATTTCTTCCTTGTTGTCTATTAGGAATATATTTTACATTTTTTATTTTTTATTTTTTATTTTTTGTGCTTTGTGTGTGTGTTTTTTTTTTTTTGCGTTTTGTTGGGGATTTTTTTGTTTGTGTATTTGTATTTTATTGTGCTTTCATTTGTTTTGTTTTTGTTTTGTTTTTGTTTGTTTTTGCTTTGTTTTTGTCTTTTATTTGCTTTTAATTTTTTTTTCTTCATTCTAATATGTGTTGTACCTTTATCGTATTCAATATTACATTAGCATGACGAACAAAAATTATGAAAGGGACGAAGCATTCACAACATTACATTAGTATCACGTGACAATCATTCTGAAAAGGACGTAGCATTCACAACATTACATTAACATTACGAACAAGAATTTTGAAAGTGACGTGGAATTTACGGCATTACATTAGTATCACGTGACAAAGACTGCCCAAATAATGAATTGGATGCGGCTGGAAACGAGGCATCATAATTTGGAAGTGTATCGACAAAAACAAACACTTCATAAACAAATGCCATAAAAATTACCAAAACTGAAGCAAACAAAAGACAAAAATCATAAACACATGAAAGGAATTTTCTGATTACCCCTTGGTATCTTCAAAATCTTAACCGTATCGGTGGCGTAATGGTTAG
>MJUT01049856.1:32916-52979 GCA_002080005.1 Gigantidas platifrons | reverse complement strand
TGCGCACGCCTCGAGTGCGGTAGATCGTGGATTTAACCCTTGTCGGGCCAAACCAAAGATTATAATAATATTAGATACTGCTTCACAGCTATCTTCACAGCTAAGCACACAGCAATATTTAAAGGAGAAATAGCAAAACTGGTTGGCTCGGAATCTGGATAATGTACCAGAATGGAGCGGCATGTCTACCTGCGGAGTATTGTTTTGGTGAGTTAACATTTCAAAAATCAAACTAAACGTGTTGGTCTAGTACAAACCAGACATCGTCATCACCTTATCGAAGGTACCTTATTCTCACCATGATACAGATGAGAAATCTGTTCATTTTTTTGATTTTTTGGTGTTTTAACGCCACTTTCAGCAGTATTTCAGCTATATCATGGCGACCAGTTGGAGGAAGCCAGAGTACCCGGAGAGAACAACCGGCCATGGACAAGCAACTGGTAAGCTTTATTACATGCGGCTGCGAGTCGAGTGCACCTTTTTTGTAATTTACAAAGCCGGGCGCGAACCCACGCCGTATTGGTGATATTCACTTCTCCAACAACGCGTGTTGGTCTAGCATAAAACAGGCATTATCAAAATCTGAGTAAAAGTAACTGATCAGAAACATTACCCACTCATTCAACAACAATCACTGACCATAGTGTGTTAGAAGAGTTTGAAGATAACAAAGGGTTAATCACTCACTATAGTGTGTTAGAAGAGTTTGAAGATAACAAAGGGGTAATCACTCACTATAGTGTGTTAGAAGAGTTTGAAGATAACAAAGGAGTAATCACTCACAATAATGTGTTAGAAGAGTTTGAAGATAACAAAGGGGTAATCACTCACTATAGTGTGTTAGAAGAGTTTGAAGATAACAAAGGGGTAATCAGAATCCATAAATCGAAGAAAGATAGACAACACAATGACCAAAAGAAAAATAAAGGTAATAAAAAAGTTACCGAACTCCGAACAATCTTCCAACGGGAAAGTCAAAACTCATAAGTATATAAACAGACAAAATCAGTCAACAACCGGAAAACTGTGAAAACGTAATGACCCTGACTTGGTACAGACATTTCTATAACAATAGGACAAACAACGATCTACAAACATTACACATAAAACTAAGTGATCACCATTTATCCTAGGAATCTTATGATGTCGTTGTGACGGACGTATGAGTGTTGACCTTTATAGATAAGAAATGCATAGTTGAATTTGAACAAATTTATAAAGTGCAGTAAAATTACAACACCAAATCCGTGAAACAATCGACGTCGTTGACAATTGATGCAATCGTTAGGTCAAGGAACTATCATCTACAGTGGCCGTCGTAGTCGTTATCACATGGTAATTGGATATACAACTACCTATGTAATCAGTGCATATCACCACAAACATTGTGAGTTAGAATATCGCTCATGACGAGGTGTGCCAGTAACTTGTGGCAGGTCGGTGAATTTCTCCAGGTGCTCAGATTTCTTCCGCAATAAAACTGACCACCACAGCTATTCAAATACAATATGTTATTTCTATTGTAAAGCAAGATTTCGTTAGCCCAAACAGAGCTATTATTGAAACAACTGTCCGCGGGTAGACATGTCGCGCCACTCAGACACATTATATTGATTCCGAGCCAACCAGTCTTTGCTCTTACTTCTTAATGCTACGTTCTTAGTGGAGAAGCAGCAAATACCAATTTTACAGCCTTTAGTTTGATCCGACCGGAACGAAATCAGTCATTCATTTATTCATTCAAATCGTAAAGAGAGAATATAAAACTCAGAGAATAAACATTGCATTGATGAGGGGTAGTTGTGGTCGTAATTATGTAGTAGTTAGTTTTACAACTATATGCAATCATCGCCTATCACTACAGTTGTGATTTCGAAGGTCGGTGGTTTTCTCCGAGCACTTCTGTTTCCTCCGCCAATAAAACTGACCGCCACGATATAACTGAAATATTGTTGAATGTGGTGTTAAACACCATAAACCTAAATCTCATGCAAAAGGAATTTACATATATATATTTTTTTGCGTATTTGGGAAAATTGGTGCATGTGACAAAGTGTATATACTTGATTAAGTCTTCTAAATAATTAACTAGGTCTTGTGATATTTAATTATTGATCAAGTGAGTGAGTGAGTGAGTGAGTGAGTGAGTGAGTGAGTGAGTGAGTGAGTGAGTGTTGCTTAACACTACCTCACGGCAATTTTTTCAGCTATATCATGGCGAGAACAAGTGAATTTTTAATGAAATGAGAGGTATCGACCCGGTGATAGGAGCTTAGATATCACATTTAGTTCGCACGATTCGTTTCTGGAAAAACATTCAACCAGATCGGCAACATTCTCGAAGATCACATATGTTTAACGCTCAGTGGGTAGTATTTTAGTAATATTTGTCTCGAGTATAATTAAAAAAAGCAATAAATTATAAAAGTAGATGGCAGTGCGCCTGTGCAACCATGACCGGATGTTTTAATTTTCATAAGCTAATGGCGGTTGATAGATCAGGTAGAAATAGTTTGCATAGAATTGAACTATCGAGGGTCATTCCTAACAAACCCCATTAATTTGTAGTTTTTTTTTCTGTATGCGTTTGTTCATATGCTTGGTAGCTTGTTTATTCTGTATTTGCTTTTTGTTTATTTAATTTATTGGGTAGAGAACCGCATCGGTGGAGTAATTGGTAGTGTGCTCATCTCGAGTGCGGTAAATCGTGGGTTCGAACTCCTATCGGGTCAAACAGAAGACTATGAAATTGGCATTTGCTGCTTCTACTCTAGGCACGCAACATTAATGAGAAAGAACAAAGACTGGCTGGCTCGAAACCATGATAATTTGTCCGAGTTGGGCGACAATTCTATCCTCGGACTGCTGTTTAGCAAGTTAACACTATAAAAAGCTCAACTAAGCGTGTTGATTTAGATCAAAGCTGACCTAATCATCATCTCATTGAAAATTAACTTGTTCTTGCCATGATATAGCTGAACAAAATGCTGAGTTGGCTTTAAACAACAAATACTCACTCACTTACTCACCTTAGGGGAGATGGTATTTTATCTTCCGCTGAACAATCAACATCTATTAATATACTACCACCCTCTACTAAGTCAAGTATTCAAGTCTTCGTTGTTCGTTGCTGTATATTAGGAATATTTTTTACTTTTTTATTATTTTATATTTGTTTTATTTGTTTCATTTTTTTTGTGTTTTGTTTTCTGTGTTACATGTATTTGTATTTTTATTTTTGTTTTTCTTGTCGTTTTATTTTGATTTTTTGTTGTTTTTTTGTTGTTTTTTGTTTTGTTTTTGTTTGTTCTCTCTAATTTGTATCATACCGTTACCGTATTCAACAAAAGCATGATTAAAATGCATATGAAATTATGAGAAAATAACAAAAAACTGATATAAACATGACCATGTACAAAAATCTGATTATCGATATATCTAATTTGAAATATCACCTTGCAAAAATGTCTATGGCATACATTGAACATAGTACTATTCATTATGAATAAGCATTCCAAGGAACGATGACTGTGGGTAGTTGTCATGACTGTATAAGTATTGGCTGCCAGATACCCCTGTCGTTCTTATCCAGGCATGATCACCTTTTTCCATCTTACACAGCGCCGTCATAGATCCTGAAGGATGTCCACCTTTGGCACTATATACACCAGCTGATGAAATAATATTTTCTTCGACTACTAACTCTGATACTATATAGTTGGAACCGCTACCCGTAACTGTCCATGAGAATAGGTAAACACCTTTCTGTGGTGCCACGAATACTCCGTCGTAAGGATCGTATTGTCCGCCCTCATTGACAATGACAGTTTCGAAGACCAAAATCGTGTCAACATTTAGATTGAAAGATTTCCCCTTTATAACAGCATAGAACATTACATGATCATGTTTATCTGTAAAGAAAAGAAGTCTAGTGTTACTATTTAATAATTCTATTCTTACTAGAATTTTTCAATAAATAATTCTATTCTTACTAGAATTTATCAATAAATAATTATATTCTTACTAGAATTTATCAATAACTCGTAATCCGATTGGACATCGTCACTTATTCTACGTCATTCAAAAGGAATTTATGTATCGATATTTTCGCTTACCAGACTACTTTTCCCACGGCCATTCCACGCGTATAAATCTACGAGCAATGATACTAACAAGGATCTGCCATCTTGAAAATGTGAAATTCTACATGTCATATTTACAACAATGCACAAAAATATTTAAAAAGCTTACCTTGAACACTTATTTTAGTTAAATTGTATCAAACTTGAAGCCTACACGAAGCCAAATAACGTCTAATCTTTACGTTTCAAACTAGAAGTCTTCATATGACGTTAATGACGTCATGTTGGTTATGTTCCAAAGCCGTCAATAACATTTCGCGGATTTTTTTTTTCTTCAGTTTACAATCATGTGTATTGTATGTCCACTGTTTGAGACTCTCCTTGGGTATTTCTTTAATAGTATTTAGCGTAGAAAAGAAACACGATGTCCAAGAATAAGTATTATAAGGATTAAACACTGTGTTTTTAGGAAATTATGTATGTATAAACTCCGGCAGCTCACTCACAAACTTTACATAAAGTCCTTTGGACTTTATTCAGTTTGTGAGTGAGTTGCCGGAGTTTATTCATAGATAATTTCCTTAAAAACAGTGTTTAATCCTATATTAAAATGAAATGAAACAAAACAAAACAAAACAAAACAAATACCACACTGTCGGAACAGTTCCGGAATTCTATCGAAAAGTCATAGAAACAGACGCAAAATCAATACATGTCAGCTTCCTGGAATGGTACAGACGCCTAAATATGAAGTGGCGGGGTATTACCAGTTTTATGGGACCAAAATGATGCGGCCATGCAACTATTACCATATGTTATTAACATACCTACCTGCACACATAACAGAGCATCCAGCCTTGACATAATGAACGTTCTAATCGTCAACATTATGCATACTATTTTCAAACTTGATGACAAAGAAGTTGTCATATACTTAATATTAGTTCTATTCAAGATACCCGATGGTCTCAACCTTTGCTTAGAAGCTGTGATTTTTCAATTCATGTCACATGATTTAATTATAAAACAGGTATAAATTAGGCCTTACAAAAAATAAATATTTATAAACCTTTTGGATACTAAAGATAAATCATTCAACCCAGCATGCAACAGCTTGTATTTGAATAGAAATTCAACCAAAATCAAGCTTTCATTCATATTGTGGTTAACGTGAAACGGCGATGTCGACGTACACAAAACCAAGGCAGTGGGATGTGAAGGTCAGACTGTTCATTTTTCTCTTTATTTTACACCTCTCTCGGGCTTAGGTGACCTTAGCTGATTTTGGCTATCATGAGTAGGCCATTTGGTTTTATTGCTCTATCATCTTTAAATTACCTGGCTTTCCAACCGTTCGAATTTGAGCGTCACCTGATGAAGGTTATTCCAGAAACGCGTCGTGCGCACTAAATTAGATATCTACGTTTTTATTACAAGAGGATTCATTCTAAAAACATTGGAAAACTTTTTAATACAGTTGTTTCGAATCATTTACATTCCGTCAAAATTTTGTTATTTTCGTCTGCCAGACCACGTGATTTTGATAAACCCCGAAGGGGCACTCAAAAATGCACAATTCCGAGAAACTGACAACATAGGGTACACAAGACCAAGAAAAACAAAACTAAAGACTCATACGACTGAATATTTTGTACCATAATCAAGACCTTAATTACCTCAGGGGTTAGGGTTATGGTGTTTAACGCCACTGTCAACAATATTTCAGCTATATCGTGGTGGTCAGTTTTATTGGTGGAGGAAACCAGAGTACCCGGAGAAAACCACCAACCTGCCGCAAGTTGCTAACAAACTTAATCACATAATGTTGTATCAAGAACACCTCGCCATGAGCTGGATTCGAATTCACAACTTTAGTTGCAATAGGCACTGATTGCATAGGTAGCTGTAAATCCAACTACCATGCGGTCATGACCATTGGAATCTGGAAATATCATAAAAATAACCTTGAATAATAAGCAACGTAACTTCGTGTTGTTTGACTTAGATGATCAAGCTTCCGAATAGAACTATCTTTCTAAAAGGAAAAGTTTGAAGATACCAAAGGGGCCAATCAGAAGCTGTAAATAAAAGAAGGACAACCAATACAATGACGAAAAGAAAAAGGATAAAAGACAAGCAATGATTTTTAATACACTCCATTCAATTTGGTGAGAGACCACCGACATGTAAAACGTCACCTTACGGAAGAAAGTCAGATAAAAGCCAATAAAAAGAGTACTAAAACACTATATCAGATGAACATTGGAGAGAGCTCAATTACAGAGCATGATCAAGCAGCTCGTTAAACACCAATTAACATTATATAATGCAGCATGCCCTAGGATAAACAAAATGTATATTAGATTGACCCCGCCCTGATAATCTTCCCTCTCCGTCCATGGGTCAACTTACAGATAAATCTTCTTAGTCATGAATTATTCATATCGACTTTGATTGGCTCCGTTGAATTTTGTCGATTTATTATTTGCATTTATATTACATTCTATTGGACCAAAAACATTAGTTTACACTACTGTGATATCTTATTTGATTAGTATATGAAAAAAAAATTTGGTTTTATATTAAAAATTTATATTTTTTGGCCTACCGACCATTCGAAAATTTGAATAAAGTTGTTGCTGCCAAAATGTTCAACTTCTAAATGCCGGATCTGTAACCGGACAACTCCGAAACGAGTGTTATTATTTCGATTGACTCACGGATGTTGAATGGAGAATATCGGAATGTGATGAACCTTGACCTCCCTACTATGATGCTACTTTCGCCTTACCTTTTTCCAGCGATTCGTTAAGACTCTGTAATTTCAAAGACAGCTCCAAGACAGACTGTTTGAGCTGTGTCAGTTCCGTAACATTTTGAATAGTCCTAGCTTCAATATTGACAGTGCTCATCAAAGATATACCGACTAATATCAAAACAAATTTCAACATCGTGTTGCAGAACTGGGTTAAACGGTATCTATGGTTAAATCTCAACATTTTACGTTTTTATATGAACGACATCTACAAGTGGTACTTATGGTGGAGGCACGTGCTAGATAGTCAATTATAACAATCCTTGTTTTATATGCGTTTTAAGCCGCATCGTTGGAGTCATGGTCAACGCGCTCGCTTCGAGTGCTGTCGATCGTTGGTTGAACCCCCAATCGGGTCGAATCAAAGACTATGAAATTTGTGTTTGTTGCTTCCTCGTTATCACGCAGTGTTAAGAATCGGAAACGAGCAAAGACTGGTTGGCTCGGAATCAGGATAACGTGACCGAGTGGGGCGACAGGTCTGTTCGCTGAATGTCCTGTCAGTGTGCTACAACTATGAAAATCCAACTAAGCGTGTTGGTCTAGTGCAAAGCAGACCTCATCATCATCTCGTTGAAAATTAATTTGTTATCGCCATGATATTGCTGCAAAATTGCTCAGTTGGCGTTAAATAACAATCACTCATTCACTCACTCAATATATGCTTATATATTTTTGGAAATAGGTTATTCCGCCAGGAAAGTAGAATATGTTGAATGTTCGCAGTTAATTGACTATTAACTAGGAAAGTGGAATCTGTTGAATGTTCGTAGTTAATTGACTACTAGCTAGGAAAGTAGAATCTGTTGAATGTTCGTAGTTAATTGACTACTAGCTAGGAAAATAGAATATGTTGAATGTTCGTAGGTAATTGACTACTAGCTAGGAAAGTAGAATATGTTGAATGTTCGTAGTTAATTGACTTCTAGCTAGGAAAGTAGAATCTGTTGAATTTTCGTAGTTAATTGACTACTAGCTAGGAAAGTAGAATCTGTTGAATGTTCGTAGTTAATTGACTACTAGCTAGGAAAGTAGAATATGTTGAATGTTCGTAGTTAATTGACTTCTAGCTAGGAAAGTAGAATCTGTTGAATTTTCGTAGTTAATTGACTACTAGCTAGGAAAGTAGAATCTAATGAATGTTCGTAGTTAATTGACTTCTAGCTAGGAAAGTAGAATCTGTTGAATGTTCGTAGTTAATTGACTACTAGCTAGGAAAGTAGAATCTGTTGAATGTTCATAGGTAATTGACTACTAGCTAGGAAGGTAGAATATGTTGAATGTTCGTAGTTAATTGACTACTAGGTAGAAAAGTAGAATCGGTTAGTTAAAGATCGTTACTCTCTTGATACAATTTAAGAACTGAACTTATAACAGAATGTACATGTAATATCATTTAGTCATGAAACTTCATGAAATCCAAGCCCTACACACCTGATCATAACAGGAAGTGATACGCAGACTTTTGAAACATGTCAACATCAACAAAGAATGAAGGGTATGTGCATTGTGACCAGCTTTTAATTCAGTCAATATGTCTAGTTATTGTCCTTGATTGAGAAACCTTTTTTTTTCTTCACAATCTAGTCGCCCTCGGAATCGTTAGGTACTCAGACTTATAATACAAATGTACGAGAGTGGCGTATGCAGGGTATGGCAAGTAAGGAAAGTGCCCTGGGCGCCACCTGAAGGGGGCGCCACTGAGAGGTTTTTAGTGCCCAATGTTTCCATATGGGAACGTCCTAAAAAGATTTTTTAAATAATTTTCTTGAAGTAAATTGGCAAAAACAATGTAATACACATAGACATGAATACCTGGGGAAATTATTAATAAATAATAAATGTAAAACGCAATTTAAGTGCCTGCCATAGCCGTTATTTTCCGTATATACACCCTTGTAATACCACACTGATTTTTTTAATTGTTTGCGTTATATTATTTAAAATATGTGAATAAGTTATTGTGTTATATATACTTTGCTGATATCTATGTCCATGTACTTATGTGTTGTTTTCAGAGAGCCTTATTGAAAATTGGTATAATCCAAATAAGTTATTCTCTCTGAATAAAGATTTTTATTTATTTATTATTATTACTGTATAACATAGCAATATAGTAATTAATGCATTAAAAGTACAAGGGATAGTCGTGGTCGTGATCGTATGGTAGTTGTGAGTTCGAATCCCGTTGATGGCGGGGTCCTTTCGATATATCATTATGTGATAAAGTTTGTCGGTGGCATACAACAGGTCGGTGGTTTTCTCATGGTACTCTGGTTTCTTCCACTAATAAAACTGACCGCCTCGATATAACTTGAAAGTGACGTTAAACACCATATCCCCTCTTTTCCTCCTATAGAAATTAAGGGTCTTCATGGGAGACCAGAATAAATAGGTAATAAATGTGTTTGTTTGTTTGTTTGTGTTTAACGCCACTTTCAACAATATTTCAGCTATATCATGGCGACCAGTTTTAGTGGTGGAGAAAGCCGAAGTACCCGGAGAGAACCATCGACCATGGGCAACCAATTGGTAAACTTTATCACTTGTGGCTAGGAGTCGAGTGCACACTTTTCGCAATTTACAAAGTCGGGCGCGACCTCACGCGTATTGGCAATAGGCTTGTATATAATAAGTTTTCAGATAATCCAACTACCTAACTCATTGAACCATCGAGACCCCTAAAAAATTGTTGGAATCAAATACAAAACACAAAATAATATAGTAATGTAATATGGAATGAAATAAATGTACTGATATAATTGTTGTTTGAACTACTATTGTTGCATCATCAGATTGTCTTTAATCTTAGCAAAGTCAGTCTGTCTCAAGTGTTTGTGTCTTTTGAACTAAGCTGTATTCTTCCTGTTGGACTTTTGTTCCTAGTCCTTATAACACATAAGATGTACTTATATACTTATAAAACTCTACTTCAGAGTGGTCTTTTAAGTATACTGTTATTATTCTTATACATGACAATACGTGATTGGTTAATAACATTGGTACTTGTCTTTAAAAATTCCCCTAAATTATTACGATTTATTAATGATAAAATTAAACTGGGTCATGTTTAGTGTATGTAGGAGGGATGTTTCCTTCGATTGTTTGCTCTTTGGTAATTTGAAGATACCAAAGGGGGAAATCAGAAGCCGTAAATCGAAAGACAGTAAATGCAACGGTCAACTGGAAAAGATCAAAAGGATAAACAAAGATCCATAAAACACTACACACGAATGAGAAACTTGAACCCCAATAAAAATCGGATGGGTGATAACTCCGGAAGTACAAGAAATTTCTGCTCCACTTGTGGAACACGTCGTGTTATACTTGATGGAAATCCGTTGATAAAGTCATGAACAAGAACAAAAAAAATCTATATATGTAAAAAGCCACTAATATGACTTTTATGAGCAATTCACGAAAATTAAGATCCATCACAGAGTGTACCCATTAATAGTCTATACACGATTGAGAGAGAGAAATCTATATAGTAAATGCATAAATGTTCTATTATTTAATGAGATTATGTTTATTTACTTTAAGAAAAGTTTGAAGATACCCAAGGGGTAATCAGAATACGTATATCGAAGAGGAACAGACAACACAATGGCCGAAAGAAAAAAAAACAAAAGAACAAACAACGATTTACATAACATAAAAATAAAACTAAAGATGGAGTAACACGAAATCCAAGTTAAAAACCGGGGGTCACTTCAGATGCTCCGGAAGTGCGTTAAATGTACTATATTTAATGATATTATCTTCATTTACTGTAAGGGACCGACCATTTAACTTGAAAGGGGAGGGGGTTATGGTTCCAATGTTGCTGAAAAAAAAATGTTCTGATGACGGTGGAGGGAAACAAATAATCTGTTTCAGAGTTTTTGTCATATAACCTAATGTTAAATTCTGGAAGAAAAAAATTCGCGCTTTGCGCGACAAAAAAAAATAAATATTCTAACTCTCGTGTTGTCCGAAAAAAAATTTCTGAACGAAAAAAAAAACCTTGTCGGTCCCTACTGTACTGATATAATTGCTGTTTGAACTACTATAGTTGCATCATCAGATTGTCTTTAATCTTAGCAAAGTCAGCCTGTCTCAAGTGTTCGTGTCTTTTGATCTAAGCTGTATTCTTCCTGTTGGCTTTTGTTTCTAGTCCTTATAACACATAAGATGTACTTAAATACTTATAAATCTCTACTTCAGAGTGGTATTTTAAGTATCCTGTTATTATACTTATACATAGCAATACGTGATTGGTTAATAACATTGATACTTGTCTTTAACAATTCCCCTAAAATATTACGATTTATTAATGTTAAAATTAAACCGGATCATTTTTGTGTGGGTGGGAGTCTTCGACTGTCAGCTCTTCGGTAGTTTGAAGATACCAAAGGGGAAATCAGAAGCCATAAATCGAAAGACAGGAAATGCAATGGTCAACTGAAGAAGATGAAAAGGATGAACAATGATCCATAAAACACTACACACGAATGAGAAACTTGAACCCCCATAAAAATCGGATGGGTGATAACTTCAGAAGTGCGAGTAATTTCTGCTCCACTAGTGGAACACGTCGTGTTACTCTTGATGGAAATCCGTTGATAAAGTCATGAACAAGAACAAGAAAAATCTACATATGTAAAAAGCCACTAATATGACTTTTATGAGCAATCCACGAAAATTAAGATCCATCACAGAGTGTACCCATTAATAGTCTTTGCATGATTGAGAGAGAAAACATATATATATAGAGAACGCGCTAAATGTTCTATATTTAACGCGATTATGTTCTACACCGCAAGAAGAGTTTGAAGATACCAAAGGGAGGTAATCAGAATCCGTATATCGAAGAAGAACAGACAACACAATGGCCAAAAGCAAAAGGACAAAAGGACAAACAACGATCTACAAAACATACACATAAAACTAAAGATCGAGTAACACGAACTTCACTAAAAACCGGGGGTGGACTCAGCTACTCCGGAAGCGCGTTAAATGTACTATTTAATGAGATTATCTTCATTTACTGTAACTCGATCATCATGAAATAGACGAAAACATGATTTGTTATAATAACATTCACATAGTTCAATGCTGTAGCGTAGCAAGAGGCGCGATGGGGGTAGCCCGCCCAGGGTGGCATTTCAATGGGGGCGGCACTTTTCAGTCTGCCGAATAAGCTGTATTGAAATAAAAGTGGTTTTAATGCCGAGACACTACTCATAGTTGAAGGATCTTTTCATAGTTCGACTAACTTTAACTGTGGCATATATATTTAAGTGACTTGCATCTTGGTGGAATAATAAACATTATCAAGTGATGTATTCAGTGCTGTGTAATCATTACTGACAATGTGAAACCCGTGAACAAAACCAGACCAGGGTGTGTTCTTTTCAAGTCACATCACCGCTATGTGTGTGACGCCATCTTTTATATATATTTCAGTTGTTTTCCTTTACAAAAGTTCGTTGGACGGTATGTGTTGCTCTATTTTTCTGTACAGACAAATTTTGTGCGTGATTATCTTGTGGTTTTTTTTGTGATTTGGCGGACTGTTTTAGTTGCGCCCATGTCAGCTCTTATCGACCGATCCGCGCGACTGTCCTTTACTTTTGATTCACAGCTGAGCTTGGTCTTCTAAATTGCTTCGTTGTATTCCAGCTTAGTCCTTTTCCTTGCTATTAAATTACTATCAAAATATTATTTGCTTTGTGATCAAGTAACCTACCGTATGTTCCAGTTTCCGATACCTGACGGTATTGTAAGGTAGGTTTTAGACAATAGTGTGTGTCATATGTATTTTACGATAGTTAATACAATGTTTCACCAGCAATATTATTATGTTTTTCTTATCACGCAACATACAGAATCGAATATTTTAAGACACTTTTCTTATATGTCATTGTTATCGCACATGCATAATAAAGAAGTTATTTTAATATATTAATAATATTTAACACGGTTTTTTTTGTATACAGGATATGGTACATCATTCAAGACTGCTGACTTGATGGTGACTGTTGAATCGTCAAATAAGCTTGTACCGAATACATCTCACCAAGGTTGAAAATAAGGTGTACAATATACTAATTTCATTTATAGATGTAAATCAAACTATCATGAGATCGCCGTCTTAACAGCATCATAGGCCCTCGGGCAATGCAGTGCGCTGGTGGTCCTGCCTACACAACCACTTACATGAATAACTATATAAATGGTCGATATAATTAAACATATATTTATTGTATTGGGACTTCCAACAAAACCAGTGTTTAAACATTAAAATTAAAACATGCCTACACAGCATACATAGATAGGCATGGGACATTTATGCTCGTGGAAACCTCGGACAACTGCCCTGCGCGCCCATTAAGACGACACTGCATGCAGTGATGAAATATAGGTGGTATTGATCAATAATTAAATATCACAAGAGCTAATTATTTATTTAGAAGACTTAATCAAATATATACACTGTGTCACATGCACCAATTTTCCCAAACATATAAAAAAAATATGTCAATTCCTTTTGCATTAGATTTAGATTTATGGTGTTTAACGCCACTTTCAACAATATTCAGTCATATCGTATTGGTGGGGAGGACACCGGAGTACTCGAAGAAAACCCACCGACCTGTCGCAAATCACAGACAAAGTTTATCACATAATGTTGTATCGAGTACATGTCGCCGTGAACAGGGTTCGAAATCACAACTTTAGTGGTGATAGGCACTGACTACACAAGTAGTTGTAAATCCAACTACCATACAATCACGACCACGATGTCCCCCTTTTGCATTCAAAATCCATTACAAAACTGAGTTTAGGTGTTTTTTTATTTTTTTTTAACGATTTGAATGAATACATGAATGAATGATTTCGTGCTTGACTTAATCCGCATCGGTGGTGTAATGGTTGGCGTGCTAGCCTCGAATGCGGTAGATCGTGGTTTTGAGCCTCGATCAGGTCAAACCAAAGGCTATAAAATTGGTACTGTTGCTTCTCCGCTAAGCACGTAGCATTAAGGAGTAAGAGCAATGACTCGTTGGCTCGGAATCATAATAATGTGTCCGAGTGGCGCGACATGTCTACCCGTGGACTGTTGTTTCAGTAAGCTAGCAAAATAAAAACACAACTCAGCGTGTTGGTCTAAACCAAAGCGGACCTCATCATCATCTCATTGAAAATTAACTTGTGCTTGCCATGATATAGCTGAAAAATTGATGAGTTGGCGTTAAACAACAATCACTCACTTCTGACTCTAACGAGGTCTAAAATTACGTAGTCGCCATCTTTGTTTCGAACGGGACACCTAGTTGTTTTCCTCTATTCATATATTTCACCTCTATCCTACAATAGCAAATTTCTTTTTATGTATTAGCATGTCTGATGTTTGTTTGTGAATTTAATATAATAGGCGTTTTTCATCGTCTGTTTATGTTTTAGTTTCGTTTCATTATATGGAGGATATTAAAATAATTCCGACCGAATGCTCCCAGGCTACGATTCCAGTACACAAAATGGTACAAAAACAATATCAAATCTCATGTGACACGAATAAAACCCCTATATGTGAAATCTATCAAAGAACTGACTGAATCATCATTTATTATTAGCGAAACATATATTGAATATTTCTTGAAATAATATTGATAGTTACATAAAAACTGTCCACGTGGCACTTGCACAAAATAATTTTCTGTCTCAAACTGTACAAGTTAGATATTATCTTACCTTTAACTTGACAACAAATATTAATACAAAACGATCTACTAATTTTGTATTTCTATTACAGACAAAAACAGTCACGTGATGTTATATGCTGTCGTAAGAGATAAATCCCCTACTTTTAATAAGTACGCCATTTTGGTTTTCGAAACAGTGATTGTTAATGAGGGATAACATTACGACCCGTACGATGGTGTATTTGTAGCTCCTCAGAAAGGTGTTTATTTATTTATTTTCCTGGACAGTGTCTGGTGGTGGCACTAAATACATTGTATCTGAATTTGTAGTAGAAAAAAATACAATTTCGTCTGACGGTGAATTAAATTCAGGCGGAGGTTATCCTTCAGGATCGATGACTGCTCTTTGTAAAATGGAAAAGGGAGATCATGCCTGGATAAGAACGACTGATGTAACAAGTGAACATCACATCTACAGTGCTGACAACTATCCCCAGTCATCTTTCCTTGGACTTCTCATTGATAATATATCCTAATATGGTCAAACTGTTAATGCCAATACTACAATCAAATGATTTTGTTAATATAATTAAACTTGTTAAAACCAATCATCCTTTGGGTCAACTTGTCTTCTATTCAGAACAAACATGTGTTCAGTTTACAGATATGTATCTGATCTTTAGTAAATATTAAAATATTAATATGAATTTGTGTCTGTGTTTTATTTTGCATGGGGGTAAATAAGAAGCACATTTTATGGTTGCTATGTGTAACTTTCAGGTTTATATGGGTAGCTGTCAGGTTGCTATGGGTAACTTTCATTTGCTATGGATAACTTTCAGGTTATATGGGTAGCTGTCAGGTGGCTACATGTAACTGTCAGGTTGCCATTGGTTACTGTCAGTTTGCTATAGGAAACCTTATAAACCAATGTCCAGTCCATGACATCGGTAGTGTAATTGTTAGCGTGTTTTCCTTGCATGCGGTATATTGCTGGTTCAAGCAATAACTCCCGACAGTTTCGGATAAAACCAAAGACAATAACATTATACAATTATAGCCCTTATTGGATGTAGACATTCAGATTTGTTAACCCGAGAGAGATTGTTTTCCCGAGGGCTTGCCCGAGGAAAAACAACCTGTCAAGGGTTGGCGAATTGGAATGTCTACCTCTAATAAGGGTCATAATTGTTTTATTATTTTTTTTAAAACAAGAGAAAAATATACTTTATGTATTCAATACTTTATATGTGATCCGATGGGAATCAATGGACTAACCTCATTTCATTTTTTTATACATGTGATGCCATGGGAAACAACCCTATTTTTCTTGAACAACTTTTTTATCCTTGCTTATCTATTTCAAATTATCTCTCTTGTGGGAGAAAATAGGGGTTGTTGGGTTACCCTCGATCGCCATATTATTTTTGCTGTTACAAGACGATACGGAGTTATCTCCCTTGTGGGGGAATTAGGGGTTGTTGGGAGGGTAACAATAGGGTTGTTACCCTCGATCGCCAAATTTTGTAAGAAAAAAACATTCATTTTTTTTTTTAATCACATGTCAGTTATCATCTAATCAGATTAATTTTAAATGTTTAAAAAATAATAATGATGCTTGCTGCTTCTCTGCTTAGCATTCTCCATTAAGGAATAAGAGCAAAGACTGTGTAACTGTTAGCGTATTCTCCCAGCATACGGAAAATTGCGGATTTAGGGTCGTAAAACAAAAGCAATGACAATAACCTTGGTATTTGCTGCGCATCCGTATAGCACGCATATCACTAATCATTAAGGAGTATGAGAACATACTGAATGGAGGCTCGGAAACAGGATAATTTGTCAGAGTTCAGTGATATGTTTACCGGAGAACTAGTTTCTGTGACCTAGCTCTATGAAAATATATCTGAAATAGTGTTTAGGATTGCATACAAGAATTAGAAAAATCCCTTGATAGCCCTGATCATTACTGGAAACAATTTTCATTTCATGATATATAACACCTACAACCACATCGATGGTGTGATGGTTAAAGTGCGCACGCCTCGAGTGTGGTGTAGATCGTGGATTTAACCCTTGTCGGGCCAAACCAAAGACTATAATAGTGTTATCTTGCTGCTTCACCGCTAAACACACAGCAATAGGGAGAAATAGCAAAACTGGTTGGCTCGGAATCTAGATAATGTGCCAGAATGGAGCGACATGTCTACCTGCAGATTATTGTTGTAGTGAGCTAGCACTTCAAGAATCTAACTAATCATGTTGGTCTAGTACAAAGCAGACATCGTCATCTGACCGAAGGTAACTTATTCTCACCTTGATATCGATGGAAAATTTGTTCACCTGTCCATTTTTTGTTGTTGATTTTTTTGGTGTTTTAACGCCACATTCAACAATATTTCAGCTATATCATGGTGACCAGTTTTAGTGGTGGAGGAAGCCGGAGTACCCGGAGAGAACAACCGACCATGGGCAAGCAACTGGTAAGCTTTATCACATGCAGCTGCGAGTCGAGTGCACCTTTTTTGTAATTTACAAAGCCGGGCGCGAACCCACTCCGTATTGGTGATATTCACTTGTCCAACTAAGCGTGTTGGTCTAGTATAAAACAAGTATTATCAAAATCTGTGTAAAAGTAGCTGATCAGAAACATTCCTCACTCGGCATTCAACAACAATCACTCACTATAGTGTGTTAGAAGAGTTTGAAGATAACAAAGGGGTAATCAGAATCCATAAGTCGAAGAAGGATAGATAACACACTTGCCAAAAGAAAAATAACAAAAGGACAAACAGTGATCTACAAAACATTGCACATAAAATTAAAAGATCACCATTTATCCTAGGAATTTTATGATGTCGTTGTGACGTAGAATGTTGACCTCTATAGATAAGAATTGCATAGTTGAATTTTAACACTTTTATAAAGTGCAATATAATTACGACACTCAATCCGTGGAAAATCTAGACTCTGAAAATTGATGCAATCCCTAGGTCAAGGAACTATCATCTACAGGGGGCATCTTAGTCGTGAACGTATGGTAATTGGATTTACAACAGCCTCTGCAATCAGTGCCTATCTCCACTAACGTCGTGAGTTCGAATCTGGGTCATGACGAGGTGTACTCGATACAACATTCTGTGATATAGTTTGACAGTAGCTTGCGGCAGGTCGGTAAATTTCTCCAGGTACTCAGGTTCCTTCCACAATAAAACTGACGACCCCCACAGCTATTCAAATACAATACAGTTATTTCTATTGTAATGCAAGAAAAATTGCTCTATTTGGGCTAACGAAATAGTCTAAAAATTGCATAAATATAAAATACCGTACATCGATTTTGCCTCAAAAACATGTACTTGTAACGTCATATGAAACCTTTCAGTGTAGAACTTAAATATTGGACTTTATTTCGGAACAAGTACGCTTCAATGTCGGATGAAATCCAACAGCAAATTATTTCTAAGGAAGGTGATGTCTTAATTTATTTGTCATAGTGTTGACATGCTGACATGTTGGGTATCAAGGATTCAATATGGCGGCTCAATCGCACTAGAACCCCTCAGATCTACGGCATGTCAGTGGTGGATTTGATGGTAAATATTAGCTAATGACAAAACGTGTTTTGCCTTAGAATTAGATATATGTACTTAATAAGCTTCCAACAGGGAACATTGTCATAGTAACGGCTTTATTGTTGAAAGGGGACTCCAAATCACGGAAAAGCTCCTGAAGAATGAGACAACTTTAATGATCTAACAGTTTTATGACCTTACAACACTACGGAATATTTATTAATTCTCCTTTAGTCTAACTATTTTTTCGTTTCTTCCAATTGTGTTTTGGAGAAGAAAGTTAAATAAACGTTAGAGAAAACCGAAGGGGCAATGGAATATGAACAATCCAGAGACACAGGTAACATTGAGAACAAGACACAGAATAAATACACACAAAACAAAGCAAAAATCACAACACGGAAAATTAAAACTAAAGCAACGCGAGCCCTTTCAAATAATCCAGGGCAAGACCAAGGTGCTCACGAATGATAAGTAGTTCCTGCTTCTTAAATAAATAAAACCGAAGTGGCAATCAAAAATGGACAAAACCGGGGATGAACTCAGATGCTCTTGAATTGTTGAACAGTAATCCAACAACGCAGTTATTCACGAATAGCGCGTTAGTGCACGAATGAATGACTATTGTTTGTTCGGTTACCAGTTATTTATTATTTTTGATATTCCGAATGGAAGAGTATTTACACTTTTTATTAAATTGTATATTCCACCTTTTTATTTGCGCAAATAAGGCGTTTAGACTTCGCTCTTGTTTTACGTGGTGTTCGTATTGCTTAATTTGCAGGTTTCTGTGCAGTGCTTTATGGACAATTGTTTGTCTTTTTGTCCTCTTTATTTCCGCCATTGTACTGCCTGTGTGTCTTTGATTAACGGCTATTGGTGACCCCTTTGGTATCTTTGGTAGCTTTTCCTATCCATGAAGTATGTACACAACTGATTACGTCGTGATCGTATTACTTTATCTGTAGGTTTCTGTCAAATGTTTTGTTGACAATTTTGTTTCGTTTTGTCCTCTTTATTACTAAGTATGAACACAATTGATTGATTGATTGATTGATTGATTGATTGATTGATTGATTGATTGATTGATTGATTGATTGATTGATTGATTGATTGTGCACGTAAATGGAAGGACAGACAACAGAAGTTTGAAGAATGGACAAAAATTAGTAATCAAGATCCAAAAAAAAGTAGAAAAACTGAAAACATAATAAGCAAACGATAGATGATAAAAGGACAAACAACGATCTAAAACCACTACACAGAAAGATAAGAAAAGTTTTTGAAGATGTCAAAGGGAGTAATCAGTACCCATAAATCAAAGGAGAACATATAATACAATGACCAAGATAAAGGGACAAACAATTATGAACAAAATTAAAGATGGAGCAACCCCAACCCCAAATAAAACCGGGTATGATCTCAGGTGCTCCAGGTGTTAATTATAGGTAATGTATCATGAGATTAAAATATTTTTAAGTAATTATCAGGTCTGTAAGAGTTTTTCTCTCATTATTGAACGTCATTTTAAACACTATGTCAATTGTTTATATTATTCCAGAGTACCCAGTGAAAACGAACTGCCAAGAAAATGTTTTCTTATGTACTGTTGTATCAAATATATAACCTCATGGACAGAAATCGAATGCACACTTGAAGTGTTGATAGACAGTGAATGCACAGGTAGATGTAAATCAAAATAAACTTACCATACGATCGCGGCGACGATAGAACAACGACAATAATATCGTGGTACATCAATTAGTAATCATATCTATCTTACCTTTTCTTATTGTTTCGTTAAGAACTTGTATCTTCGTGGACAGGTCTGCAACAGTCTGTCTGAGCTCATCCAGTTGAGTATGATCAGAAGCATTTTGAATTGACATAGCTCTAATCC
>MJUT01049855.1:686717-701541 GCA_002080005.1 Gigantidas platifrons | reverse complement strand
CCTATTAAGTTTCTGTACAGAAGGTACATAGTTCTGTTTCCTCTTAAGTTTCTGTACAGAAGATACATAGTTCTGTTTCCTCTTAAGTTTCTGTACAGAAGATACATAGTTCTGTTTCCTCTTAAGTTTCTGTACAGAAGATACATAGTTCTGTTTCCTATTAAGTTTCTGTATATAAGATACATAGTTCTGTTTCCTATTAAGTTTCTGTATATAAGATACATAGTTCTGTTTCCTCTTAAGTTTCTGTACAGAAGGTACATCGTTCTGTTTCCTATTAAGTTTCTGTACAGAAAGTACATAGTTCTGTTTCCTTTAATACACAATTGAAAAGAAAAGAGTTTGTAGCAGCTATTCTATGTGAAAATTTGAACTGAAAGTTTTGAAGTTTAGTGTTTCTTGTAGCCCTAAAAGGGGAAGAATAAATATTCCCACAATCATATATTTGTATTCTTATTCCTGTTTTGTGACATAAAAGGGCTTTCTTTAATGTTTTCTAAATACAATTTATAAAAATATTTGCATGTTTTTTGTTTTGTTTTTTTTTTTATCAACTTTTAATCCGTCAGCAATGTCATTTTCAATATCATGCAGCCTCCCATACTGTGAAATCAGTTTTGGCCATAACTTTGGGACTGCACATACAATACCATGATTTTCTAGAAAGTTTATACTTATCATATATTTGTTTTAAAAGTCATGATATGAGAAAAAAAATTTATCTTCAGAAACAATATCATTAATTGAAAACAGACACCGTTACAATAGTATTTTTCAATAATAATAAAATTACCATTTCTTTTAATATTAAAATTAAGTCAAGTGGGTTAACTAAAGATGTTACTAATATTGTTTTCATCTTCGTCTTTTACTGGCAACAGTTGTGACAAGTTAAGAAGAATATCTCTCCAGAATGGATTTAACTTATCAAACATACTATCCAATCCTTCCTTTTTAAGTATAATATCTCATCTCCGCCATAGTTTTCAATATAACTTTGGTATATACAGGTTTAACTGTATAAAAATCGAAAATATTTTATTGGCCTATAAAATATTTTACAATTTGTGACAAATAGACAAAGTATTATAGTAAATAATACATAAATGATTATATTCAATGGTTATTATCAGGGGTCTCTTGTCCTCAGGTCCAAGATCCGGGTTCATCACCTCTAACATTATGGATTATGGTGAGGTATACACGATACAACATTATGTGATCAAGTTTGTCCGCGAGATTTGTGGTCAGTGTTACCCATTTTAAAGCTGGATACAAGCTATGGCTTCCATTAATTATTCTTAAACATATCAATATTAACACACGGTGACAATTAGGTTTCTATTCTCATAGCTGTGTTTTCTCAGTAATTTCACTTCTTACCGTAAAGATCTTCAGGTAATTATATGTAATTGATTGATTGATTGATTGATGTTTATGGTCCAGCGAGCAATTTTTCAGCTATATTCAGGACGAGAAGATTAAAAAATGTAAACGCCACAGGACTGGAAACAAGGAAAGGTGATGGGTAAGAACGGATAATTTAGCCAGTGCAACAGGTCTCCTAAGTACCACTCATCATGAGCATAATACTCATAATGAGCTGTTACACTGGATTTTTTAACGCGCGAAGAGGGTGGCAATCTCTCAACACTGGACCTCGGTTTTATTTACGTCTCATCCGAAGGACGGGTTGGTTGTGAATTTATAAATCCCGCACAACCGACGGACGCCCCTTCAAGCCGAAGAAGCTCTCGGTCACATTTCTATCACTGGTATGTGTGTGATATATATGAAAACAAAGCCTACACAGTGATAGTAAAAAATATATAAAATATCAGCAAAACGAGCAACCACTTGTTAAATAATAGAATGTAAAAACGACCATGACATTTGACCTTGGAAATCCAGGTTCTGACATGGAAGTCACAAAAATGGTGCGGTGTGAACCAGTTAAGGGGATGTCAACCTCTCTTATTATTGTATCTCTAACGACAATGCACAGTGTATGGAAGGTGCGAATCGAGAAAACCATTTCTTATGTAGAGTAGTGATATTATCTGTTGTAAACGAGATGCATTGTGGGAAAATCTAAGACGAATTTTGACATTTGTATGAAAAAAGGAAGATTTCATGGTAAATACCTGTTAATTCTTTTTCTAAACACAAACATATTTACCAGGACATACGTCTGTATAACTTTCTATGCATTGTGCACATCTTATTCCAAGTATGTTATATTTGTGCCATAAAATAGGCATTTGCAATAAATGATACATATTTGCACGATCTACATTTTTTAGGTGTACAAATAATATCACAATCATGTAGCAAAGACCGCAGGATACACATTCATTGTGCTTGATTGCACTCTATGCCATAATCACGTCAATAAAATGATAATGCTATAATTTCTTATATGAATGCGATATTTTTCTCATAGAAAAGCGATGCTTTTTCATTATGAAAAAATTATTAATGTATATTTTTCTCATAGAAATGAGATATTTTTTTCATAGAAATGCGATATTTTTTTTTTCATTTAAAAATTTTTTTTATAAGGCACAATGCATTCAAAACAAAAAACATCTGCAATCATTCATTACAGGATCACAAGATCAGTGAAATTTAGTACATGATGTTCTAACATAATAAACCAAGTATATGAACACGGTGATGATATTGATCTGAAAATACTAATATCAATGTCCCCTTTGTGTCGAATTATTCCGGTTTTCCTTAACTGCTAATGAGGATAATGGCAAATGTATTGTTATATTTCCCGAGGGGAAAGCCGAGGGAAATGGCGAGGGTCGACGGTCACAATAAACTTGCAATTATGCGAATTACCTATAAATAGGTGTTTTATTATACTGAATAATCTAAGTTCCTCAAATCTACATAGAAAGTAAATATTCTTTTTTTCTGACGATTTTATCAAAATAGTTATTTTATTCAGTACAATATATATATTGGAAATACATACTGAATTTTGATAATATACAATTATGGCCTTCATGAGAAGTTAATATCCATAATTATTAAATTGAGAAAGGGTTATTTTTCCGACGTCTTAAGGATCAAGTGAAAATAACCCTTTCGAGATCTAATAATTATGGATATTAACTTCTCATGGAGGACATAACTGTATTATACTGCTCTAATATGAGAACAACAACTAGTTTTTGGTTCGACGTGCAAAAGAGCGCCAATTTAAAACAGTTAGTTTGTGCTACGTGCAGATTCCCTCACAGTTATTTGACCTACGTGCAGTTTTCCGCAGGAATAATGAGAGTTATTTCTTGTTCCATGGAATAAAACTTTAAAATATCTTAATTATTTCTTGCTTGGTTTTCTAGTAAAGTATAATAATGAACATTATTAAATAACCCAGTGTTGAAAGATTAGTATATGGGGACGGTTCAATCAACATTTGCGGAGGTGCTACTAGAAGTGATTGCGTGCGCATGCGCAACCGGAAGTGACACATAGGAAGTCACGTGACCTGAAACATGCTCTGCGCATGCGCAACCGGAAGTTGTGCAATATCCGCCCTAGTGGGCCTTTTCACCGAAGGTGACGTCATCACCCATAGTGCTTCCCCTGTTGGGGGTGTTCTCCACGACTTCCGCGTCTATCCCTTTCCCTGGTTATCTGCCCCTTTTATTTTCATATAATGTTCAATAATGGTTTTTAAACTATTTAAAACATGTTTTCGGATATGTTGTGATCCCTAAGTCACCCAATAGATTTAACGTATTATTCATTAATTGCTCGTTTTTTTGTATGTTTTTTCGTGAACTTTCTATCTATTACGACGTTTCTTGATTCCTTTCTATAAGTTTCGTGTTTATTCAGCATCTTAATCACTACTTTGTTGACTTTTTTGTGATAGATGTTTACATTAATGTGTGATATTTTCGTAATGTGCTTCGTTTTGTTTTTTGTTTGTAGCGTGTTTTGGGTGGAATTTCAACGTTATTACGGCGGCGGTGGCCGTGGAGGAGGAGGGCGGAAGGGAGGAAGGAGGAGGTCTCTTTGGGTGATGACGTCACTTCCGGTAAAACATTCCCAATAGGGAGGATATTGCGCCCGTTTGCGCATGTCCACACCCAAGGTGTTAGCCCTGTAGGTCATGCGCAATGACACATTTTGTACTACTACTATAGTAGTAGTAGTAGTAGTACAAAATGTACAGGTTGCGCATGCGCACGCGATCACTTCCGGGTCCGGTCACGTCACTTCCGGGCATGTGACTGACGTCACTTCTGGTCACGTGACTTCCGGTCCTACGCAATGGTCCGATCCCCATCGATCCCCCACAAATGTTTTTGAGCCGTCCCCATATACTACTTGAAAGCCTGATCTATTTGTCAGTGGATTAAGCAACTTCAGCTAGTTGTCAGTTAACGATGTATATATAATTTTCATTTGGCAAAATTATATTCGAGGACAACGATGCTTCAAAAACTAATTTCGACCTTCAACAGTGAGCAAAAGATTCTTAACTCATTCAAAATGAAACTAATAGTTACAATAAAAAAATAATGTATTTACATTAAAAATATATAGCATCTACAACAAAATAATCAGTTATTTACAACAAAAAAACATAGCAGTACAGTGTTTTCACGGACACAAACTTTTGCTATTATTTTTGCTATTGGGCATATTTCAGGACTTAATTGTCGTTTGTATTTAAACAATATGTTGACAGTTTATATATACATAAAGAAAACTTATCTTGTTTCTCGTTTACTATGTGAACTTGGTCATTTCCCTTTTAAACGACCTTGAAAGGCTGGTAAATATAGATTTTAAGCTCTATTGATTTGAAGTAATACATAAAACTGTCATGTTTGTCGCGTGAAGGTATTCCGAACTTATCATATTCATATTTTTAATATTTAACATATTTTTGATTGCAGAAAGCATATTTAAGCAGGTATAAACAAACAATAAAGACAACCGTGCGTCGTCGCTTCCACTCACAGAGACCACACTCTCTCACAACAACGAAGGACAACATCAACATGGACAATAACATAATCAATGAATGGTCGTAGTTAACTGACTACTAGCTAAAAGATAAAATATATTGGTTAAAGATCATCACTCTTAGGGGAACAATTATAACTAATGCATGTATTACATTATTATTAATAAAATAACTTTAACTTAGTACTGATACAAGCTGTGACCTTTAGATTTAGTGATTTGATAAATTTGTTAGTTACATGTATTTCTTTTAGATTTGAAATCCCTGTAGGACAAGATATTATAACATTCATAAAACATAATTTATATATACAAATAAATCATATATATGTACCTATCCTATACTCTCGCTATATATGAGGCGATTGCATTGGATGGATAATGGCTT
Source organism: Gigantidas platifrons (assembly GCA_002080005.1). Classification (NCBI taxonomy): domain Eukaryota; kingdom Metazoa; phylum Mollusca; class Bivalvia; order Mytilida; family Modiolidae; genus Gigantidas; species Gigantidas platifrons. Next base: position 696,155 of record MJUT01049855.1, on the reverse strand, counting down.
GTTATATATGGTCACTGACAATTATATAGCTTTTGTTCTGGTGCCTAAATCATGTCGGGTGAACGGTATTATCGCGGGCGTGATAGATAACACCTTTGAAATTGAAATTGCAGAATAAATATACAGTCCATGGACATAAGTATTCGACATCTTCGATTTTTTACTATATGTTTCATATAAAAACAACTTTAAAAAAAATATATTTTAAAGCTATCTCTGGGCAGATTTTTATGAATTTTTTTGAAGACACGCAGAATTCTTTGAATTTTAGTTGTTTATCTGATAGTAATTTTGTCTGGATGGTTTTTACTTTCTGGTGATTTTAAATCATAAGAAAATAAAGAATATCTAACAGAAAATCATGTTAAAATACACAAATAATCTTTAAATATTTCTGCTTCGTCTGATGCAAAAACGATCAAAATCCGCTTAGAATGACTTCACAATTATTTTGTTGTTGTTGAAAAAAGTGGTTTTATATGAAATGTATAGCGTAAAATCGAGGGTAACGAATACTTATATCTATTGACTGTACAATATGCGTTCATGTTCGGAAAATATAAACATTATTTGCACGACTTTCTGAAAATCACAGAAAAGTGACTCTTTGGCGAGATTCACTGACCTGTTTCACAACGAGTACAAATTCATTAATATCGACAATGTACGAATATTGTGTTTATACTGCAGTGCCAAAAAGTCAAAGAATAATGTCAAATTGTGTAAAAAGAGCAGAAACAAACATCATTCTAATCGTTTTCAGTGGTGTCCTTTATCACAACCACGTTTATAATACTGTTGCTGTTCTTCTACACAAATGAGACACCATAAAATGTTCACTAGGTTCGTGTCTAAATAACACTGAAAAATTATTTAATCCCTTTTTAGTACTCCAAATCGCACAATTGCAAAATAAACAAAATAAATATACATTATCGATTACAATATATGTACTGGCTGAAGCACAAATATAAGTTCTCTAAACGCCATTTTCTATCTGTTTCTAAAGCTCGTAGAAATCAATCTTCTTCTACAACTAAAAGTCCGTTTGTGTTACAAAATATCAAATTATATTATAATTTTGGGGTTAGAACCATCTTAAGACACCTCCATAGATGTCCAAAAGATCAGACAAATTTTGCGACATATATTAAGTTAGGACTTGGTCGAGAACACGACTTAGGATTAAGATTTGTTCTAAGATGGTCTTAATAATAATAATAATAATAATATTTTATTCAGGCAAATCAATCACATACATATAAAACACACATATACTATTACAATATACATAAAAATAAGTTATAAATATTGTAAACTTGATAGCCTAGGATAACCCATAAAGCCCAATACATTGAGCTTATTTCCAATGGGGTCCTTGTCTTGTAAGATTACAAGAGTAAAATAATAAAAATTTGTTTACTCATAAAACACACTAGCACATAAAATATTTAGAAAAAAAGCACTAAATTACAAGCACTATGTTGAGTTTGCCTGAACAAAAATATTTAAAAATTGTTGACGAGTGATTTTTAAAAATAAAAATATTCATTTTCTTCCCTTCTTCTTGCCTCAAATTTTAAAAATTCTTTTACAGCATTTTTAAATGCTCCCTTATTGGTTGCATTCTTAATAGAAATTGGCAAACTGTTCCAGTCTCTTATTGCGTTATATGAAAAGCTATTAGTGCTACATAAATTTTCATTTGGAGTAATAACATTTAAATTAGAGGCTCCCCTTGTATTTCCTTGATTAATATTAAAATTTTCACATAAATATTCTGGTGCTCTACCATGATATATATTAAAAACGTGGTTAATTCTAAGTTGACTTACTCTGTCTGGTACAGAAAGCATTTCAACACTGTCTAGTATATCACAATTTATGCGAGTTCTGGGTCCCAGGTCGAGGATAAATCTCACAACCTTATTTTGTAATATTTGAAGTTTTTTGGTCAATCCCGAGCCTAAACCACTGTACCATGAAGAACATGAATAATCAAAATAACACTGAACTAAAGCTGTTGAGAGTGTTTTTCTCGACCTGGGATCAAGACATTTTGCATTTCTATATACAAATTTAAGTCTACCATTTACTTTACTGACAATATTTGAGACTATATTTTCACAATTTAGATATTTATCAATATGTACCCGTAAATATTTAGCTACCTCTGTTGATGTAATAATATGATCATAACATTTCACATAAAAGTTTTTAATTTGTCTGATCTTTCTTTTAGGGCCAAAAAGCATACATTCAGTCTTGCCAAGGTGTAAAGACAATTTATTATCAATTAACCAGTCTGAACATTTTTCTATTACATTGCCTAATTTAAACGATATAATATTAGGATCTTTATGCGTATACAGTATTGCACTATCATCTGCATACAATATCAGTTTACAGTCTCCATCTATACTTATTGATATATCATTGACATAGGTAAAAAAAAAAGCAGGGGCCCCAGTATACTACCCTGGGGCACCCCACATGATACATTCATAGGTTCTGAAATTGTACTGTTTACAGATACAAACTGGACTCTATCTGTTAGATATGACTCAAACCAATCTACTGATTGTACACCCATGACTTTCAGTTTACAACACAAAATATGGTGATCGACAGTGTTAAAAGCCTTCTGTAGGTCTAACATTATCATCCCTGTATACAGACCTTTAGCATTATTAGTTCTTAAATAGTCTAATAGATATATGAGACATGTGTCTGGAATACTTTTGTCTAAAACCTGACTGTAAATGGTATAACATTTTGTTTTCTTGTAGAAATTCAACAAGTTGTTTGTACACACTCCTTTCTAATATTTTAGATACTATACTCAAAATACTGACTAGCCTATAATTACCAACCTCTAAAGGGCTGTTTTTCTTAAATAGAGGTTTAACTCTGTTATATTTCATGCTTTGGGGAACAACCAATGTGGTAATTGACTGATTAATTATAGCTATAATAGGGACTTTTATTACATTAGCACCATCTTTTATAAATCGGGCTGGAATTTCATCTAAACCAGTGCTTTTATTGGCATTAAGAGAACATAACTCTTTAAAAACAAACTCTTCAGTTACAGGTTGTAAAACACGTTTTTTGTTATGAGGATTTCTCCTTTTATAAAAATTTAAAAATAATTGTGAGGTAACACTATAGATATCTTTTGCTTTTGCAAGTTTTTTACAAGCTCAGAAGCCACTGTAGTAAAATATTTATTAAAAAAATCAGCAATAGTTTTAGAATCATGACACAGTTCATTGTTTATATTCAGAACAATACTTGCTTCTTCAGTTTTACTTTTGTATCCCAGATCTTTTAACTGTTTCCACAGTTTTTTTGATCATTTTTATTTTCTTCAATTTTGTCAGAAAAGTAATTTGATCTAGCTAATTTCACCTCTCTCTGAACTTTATTTCTTATAATACATAATTTTTTATGATCTTCTGAATTATTAGATTTTCTATATTTAAGTAATAATTCATCTCTTTCTTTTATGAGATTTAATATTTCTGCTGACATCCAAGGCTCTGTATTTTGTTTTACTCTAATTTCTTTCAATGGAGCAACAATATCTAGAACACCCGTAAATAATTTCCTGAAACAATTCCAATTTTCATTTACTGATTTTGTCTCATTACACTTTGTCCAGTTTATTTTATTTAATTCTCCAACAAAACTAGCAGTATTATACTTTTTTAAAGATCTTATTTTGATGTTTTTATGTTTACCACTTCTTGATCTTTTGATTTTTCTACAACAATATATTATATTATGATCACTTAAACCAACACAAATTGACCCGGATTTAACTATATTTTCTGGTTTGTTACATAATATAAGGTCAATTATCGAAGAACAATTTTCAGTTACTCTTGTAGGTTCTTTTATAATCTGTTCAAAACCAAATAATTGCATTGTATTAGTAAATGATATACCAAGTGAATTGTTATTATTTTTCATACATATCTTAAAGTCACCTAGAATAATAGTTTCAGTGTCAGATTTTAATTGACATAATACATTTTCAAATTTGTCAATAAAGTCAGACATCTTAGGTGGACGGTATATTGTCCCGATGACTATTGGTTTTGTCTTAGGAAGCAGTAGTTCTAGCCAAAGCGACTCCATACCATCCGTTTGTAAATCAGTTCTTGTATTAAATGCAATACTGTTGATTATATATGTACAAACGCCCCCTCCATGTCGATCTCTATCGTTCCGCAGGATGGAACAGCCCTCGATCTGGATTTCGCTGTTTGTCACAGAAGAGTCAAGCCAAGTTTCTGATATTGCAATGACTGCAGCTTTGGACTCTTTGGCCATGATTCTAAGTTCCGACATTTTTGGTAGGATTGATCTTGCATTCACATGAATAAAATGCATTCCTTTAATATTTGGAAATTTAAAAATGTTCTCTTTTTCTTTCGGCACATTGGTTACGTGTGCATTTATGGTGGAATTTTGAGTATTATTATTTTTCAAGTCTTTGGAATCAAAAATGTCAATTTGTGGCATTTGTTGTAAAAGGCAGTCGTTGCACATAAAATCGACTGGTTCCCCATTTAACATGTTCTCATAAATTTTCTCGCTTATTTCTGTAGTACATCTTATGTGTGTCCATTTGTCGCACAGGTCACAAGAAATAGCCCTGCTTGTAGCAATAACCCCTTTAGAACAATTTGTACAGGGATTTTTAGATTGTCTTTTTGGCGGGCCTGGGTTTATGTGTATGTCACCACTTCGTAATAAAAATATACACATCAAGCCTTTGGCTGACGGTTTTATTATTGTTGACAGTGCAATTTCGATTGTTCCAATATTAGTTATCTCCCCTAATTTTTTCTGTTTATCTACGGGGTTTGACACAACTGACAACAGTTCAAAGTTACTTAAATCTTCTGCTGATGGAATTGTACTATGTATAATGTACTGTGATGTTTCTGGTCTTCTAATTGTGTCGTATTTTGCGATATATGATAAAATTATCGCAGCCAAAAAAAAACATCTTGTTCCCGCCATTATACCGGAAGTTGGTTGAACTTATGCGGTTCTTGCTTTGAACAAGACTTTTAACCATTTGAAAACACTTTTCACTCCCACGGCATAATACAGTTATGTCATAAAATTGTTATTTATGTTGTTAATTTAGTATATATTGCATATATACATTTCACGTGGGTTCTGGTTTTTGAAAGGTCACTCTATTAGTCCTAAGACACGTTCGAGAACACGACCCCAGATTAGATAATGAGATTTTGAAAAAAGGAAAATAAATATATTTATAATCTATATAAATAATTCATTTAGTTTGTAAAACAAATTTGGTTGGTGTATCAAATATATATTTTTAGTCAGAAAAATACATTTTGTTTGCATATTAAATAAGTTAGAAAATCTAAGCGTACGTGTTTGTAAACATATTTCTTTAAAAATGTCCTATTGAATAATGATAATGTACTATATCATTTCAATTTAGTTCTATATTATGTAACAGAAAATTTACTCACGAATACATTACATAATTAATAAAACATTTATTTATACAGTCAATTAATGAAATCTTAGAATTCAGTGAATATTTACAGTAATGTTCTACACATGTACAAAACTTAAGATATTGTATATTATTATTGACTTCTCTGTAACTATATGTATTTATGTTAATGAGAATAACATTCATTCATTCACAATAAAGGTATACAATTACTGTACTTTGCGCCTTTTAGCTGGCATTGCAATAAATGAATATGATGTTGTTTTGATAGTGAATGAATGAATGAATGAATTTTATTCTCATAAATCAAATACATATAGTTACAGAGAAGTAAATAATAATATACAACATATTAAGTTTTGTACATGTGTGGAAAAAATTACAATTCCATTAACCAGGAGGTGGGACTTTCATACTAACAATCTTTATAAATTTACATAGTTTTTCTAATACAATAACATTACATGAAGAAAATAACTCATTAAATTTGAAGGTATTGACATTATTATAACAGTAACTCGGTAAATATTTTTCCCTTTCTTGTTTCAAATAATTACATGACATTATATAATGGAACTCGTCACCGATATCAGCAGAGTCGCAAAGATGACACAATCTGTCAGCTCTTGACACATTTTGCCATCTTCCCGTCTCTACTGGTAATCGGTGACCACCACATCTAAATTTACAAAAATTGAACATGTAGTTATATGGTAAAATAGATATATATTTTTCTATTTTTAATTCTGTCTTGAAAATTCTATAACACAAACCTTTTGAAGTAGAATTCATATTTTCGGACCATTCTTGAAAAAATTGGTCTTTTAATTTCTGTTCGACACTACTTGATAACCAAACAGTAGAATAACTATTTTGATCAAGCCAAATATTTGACATTCCACAGCTATTAAGTATATTTTGTATAAAAGATAACCATTTGTTTTCATATCCATAATTAGTAAAATTTATATACATTAACTTATACAGTAAATAAGATAGTTTAAATTCTTTTCCGTTTAATATTCTACACCAAAATCTTATCATACGAACTTTCATTATTACAGAAATCGGATACCTTCCCAACTCACCATATACCATAAAATTTGGAGTGGATTGTTTAAGATATAAAATTAGCTTACAAAAACGTAAATGAACTCTTTCTATAATATCAATATTTTCGACATGTCTAATTGATATTTAAAGGGTACATATTGGGTTTCTATTGGCCCTATAGCAACATGAGTTTTAGGGTAATATATCATTTCTAAAAATTAAATAACTTACGGAAAGTCTGTATTCATATAACTGACATCTAAAAATACACTACATTAACACACGGACAGTAATACTTTATCTTGTTATTATTGACAATCAGTCATTAAAGCAGGTAGGTTGATTATTTATTACAAAAAAGTACACAAGTCAGAAAAAAAACCACATTAGTTTTTCATATATCTATACGTGAGTGAGAGGTTGATGGCGGTTTAACGCTAAGAAAAAATTGAATACTAAAGTGGTAGTCAAAAGCTGTAAATCTATACGTGAGTGAGAGGTTGATGGAGGTTTAACGCTGAGAAAAGTTTGAAGATACCAAAGTAGTAATCAAAAGCTGTAAATCTATACGTGAGTGAGAGGTTGATGACGGTTTAACGCTAAGAAAAGTTTGAATACTAAAGTGGTAGTCAAAAGCTGTAAATCTATACATGAGTGAGATGTTGATGGAGGTTTAACGCTGAGAAAAGTTTGAATACTAAAGTGGTAGTCAAAAGCTGTAAATCTATACGTGAGAGAGAGGTTGATGGAGGTTTAACACTAAGAAAAGTTTGAATACTAAAGTGATAGTCAAAAGCTGTAAATCTATACGTGAGTGAGAGGTTGATGACGGTTTAACGCTACAAAAAGTTTGAATACTAAAGTGGTAGTAAAAAGCTGTAAATCTATACGTGAGTGAGAGATTGATGGAGGTTTAACGCTATGAAAAGTGTGAATACTAAAGTGATAGTCAAAAGCTGTAAATAGAAGAAGGACAGACAATATAATGATATAGAAAACGCTACAAAGAAAATTGATAATCGAGCAACAAATCTGGGGTGAACTAAGGTACCCCGGAAGGATTATTAGGAGTATATAGATTTGTTTTAACTTTGTCATTCATTTTAAATAATGAGTTTTTGATAATAGAAAAATAAATATATTGATAATCGATATAAATAATTCATTAAGTTTGTAAAACAAATCTGGTTAGTGTATTAAATATATATTTTTAGTCAGAAAAATTAATTTTGTTTGTGTAAGCTAGAAAATCAAAACGTACGGTTTTTTTTTTTTAAATGTTTCTTTAAATAATGTACTATTTCATTTCAATTTAGTCTTATATTATGTAACAGAAAATTAAATCACGAATACATTACATAATTAATAAAACATTTAATTGTACAGTCAATTAATGAAGTGTTAGAATTCAGTGAATATTTACAGCAATTTTCTACACATGTACAAAACTTAAGATATTGTATATTATTATTGACTTCTCTGTAACTATATGTATTTATGTTAATGAGAATAAAATTAATTCATTCACAATCAAGGTATGCAATTACTGTACTATACGCCTTTTATCTGGCATTGCAATAAATGAATATGATATTGTTTTGATAGCGACATGTCTAATTGATATTTAAAGGGTACATATTGGGTTCATATTGGCCCTATAGCAACATGACTAATAGTTTTAGGGTAATATATCATTTCTAAAAATTAAATAGCTTTCGGAAAGTCTGTATTCATAGAACTGGCATCTAAAAAATACACTACCTTGAAACACTGACAGTATTTCTTTATCTTGTTATTATTGACAATCAGTCATTAAAGCAGGTAGGTTGATTATTTATTGCAAAAAAAGTACACAAGTCAGAAAAAAGTCAACATTAGGTTTTCATAAATCTATACGTGAGTGAGAGGTTGGTGGCGGTTTAACGCTAAGAAAAGTTTGAAGATACCAAAGTAATAATCAAAAGCTGTAAATCGAAGGACAGACAATACAACGATAAAAAACGCTACATAGAAAATAAAAAATCGAGCAACACGAATCCGGGAGTGAACTAATGGGCTGATTCCCCAAACGTCAACTTTCAAAAAGATCAAAAGATATAAGTATATGTTTTACTAATTATGTAATGTGTTCGTAATTTACCTGTTATATTATATAAAACTAAATTAAAATGAAATAGTACATTATTATTATTATTTAATAGGTCATTTTTAAAGAAATATTTAAAAAGAACCGTGGGTTTAGATTTTCTAATTCATTTACTACACAAACAAAAATTATTTTTCTGACTAAATATATATATTTAATACACCAACCAGACTTGTTTTACAAACTTAATGAATTATTAATATAGATTATAAATATATTTATTTTCCGTTCATCAAAGACTCATTATTTAAACTGGATGATAAAGTTAAAAACAAATCTATATACTCCTAATAATCCTTGAATGAATGAATGAATGCATTTTTTATTCTCATAAACCAAATACATATAGTTACAGAGAAGTAAATAATAATATACAACATATTAAGTTTTGTACATGTGTGGAAAAAATTACAATTCCATTAACCAGGAGGTGGGACTTTCATACTAACAATCTTTATAAATTTACATAGTTTTTCTAATACAATAACATTACATGAAGAAAATAACTCATTAAATTTGAAGGTATTGACATTATTACAACAGTAACTCGGTAAATATTTTTCCCTTTCTTGTTTCAAATAATTACATGACATTAGTTGGTGTGTTCCCCGAATCAACTTTCTTAAAATCACATATGGTACATATTGTTGTATTAGTAATTATAATCTATTAAATTGAGGTTCAGTAAGGGAGCACCTGAAGATCAACTTTCTTAAAATTAAATATATAC
>MJUT01049855.1:614766-632736 GCA_002080005.1 Gigantidas platifrons | reverse complement strand
CCGAACGTCATGGCATTCGACATAGTCAAAGTGTATGGACAAATGGTTGGCGGAATTTATCGGACTTACTGCTATGGATTGCCCAAGCAGCTTATGTTGTTTACGCTGACTGGATTCCCTTCAGTGATCCATCGTCAACTTGTTGAATTTTGTTGACAAATGTGTTGATTTTGATTTATTAAATGCCATGACAAATAAGGAGCCAAAATAATGTGTTTGTTTTGTTATCTACTATAAAAAGATAATTGCATTACACATTACTCAACACTATCATAGTTTTGTTTGGTCCAGAATTGGTCTAATGAAGCTTTGGTATTACACAACAATTCCGACAGTACTTTGCAGTGGTATTTACTATACATTTTCTAACTTATTTACTACACAAACCAATTAATTTTTCACCTTAAAATGTAAATAATATGTCTACATGTAATTGTACATGTAGACATATTATTATTATATTATATTATCTGTACGTGTAGCTCATCAAGACATGGTCCAGTCCTTGCATTAATTATTATTATTATTATTGTATTTTATATACATGTTTGCTAGTTCTACATTCCTAGGAGGGAATCAGCCTCCTACATTTCCTTAAGTTTCTAATCTTGAACAAAGGGAAATAATCCATAAGATATATAACGGTTGCTGATTTTATATATTTTCTTTTATCTCCCTTGGGTGCCTGCTTCCCTCCTAGTAAATCGTTATTATAATTCATCAATTTAATTTGTATTATGTATTCTAATCATTGTAATCATTGTATGAAATTATTAACCCGCAAGGGTCCTTAATTGGATTAATAAAAAAAAATATTCTAAATATTCTAAATATATACGAAGTGTTTTATACACCAATCATACTTCTTTTACAAACTTAATGAATTATTTATATAGATATATTTATTTTCCTTTTATCAAAAACTCGTGATTTAAACTGGATGATAAAGTTGAAAACAAATCTATATACTCCTAATAATCGTTCCGGGGCACATTAGTTCACCCCCGGATTCGTGTTGCTTTTTAATTTTCTGTGTAGCGTTTTGTATATCATTGTATTGTCTGTCCTTCGATTTACAGTTTTTGATTACTACATTGGTATCTTCAAACTTTTTTTTAGCGTGAAACCACCACCAACCTCTCATTCATGTATAGATTTACAGTTTTTGATTACTACTTTGGTCTTCAAACTTTTCTTAGCGTTAAACCTCCATCAACCTCTCACTCACGTATAGATTTACAGCTTTTTATTACTACTTTGGTATCTTCAAACTTTTCTTAGCGGTAAACCTCCATCAACCACTTACTCACGTATAGATTTATGAAAACCTAATGTTAACTTTTCACTGACTTGTGAATTTTTGGTAATAAATAAACAACCTACCTGCTTTAATGTCTGATTGTCAATAATAAAAAGGTAAAGTAATACGGTCCGAGTGTTAATGTGGGGTATTTTGTTATGTCAGTTCTATGAATAGAGAATTTTCGAAAGTTAATTTAATGTTTAGAAATGCTATATTACCTTTAAACTCAGGCAAACTCAGGTAATTCTTGTGGATTAAAAATAAGGAAAACTATAATTAATATTTATTTTTAAATTTAAGCACAAGTATGGAAATAAAACATATGAAATGTATGAAATATATATTAGTATTAAGAACCTTCATTAACATATTATTCCCTTTTAAGTAAGTACTATTTATAGTTTTACAATATGACATAATAAGCAAAATATAATGGTTTTAAAACAGTTACTTGACATATATTTTTTTCTTTGAAAAATAAGCACTTTATATATCAATACAACTAAGACATATGACATAATAAGTAAAATATAATGATCTTAAAACATTTAATTGACTCATATTTTTTTCTTTGAAAAATAAGCAATATTTATAAATAAATACAACTAACCACACATTTAAACAAGACATATGACATAATAAGCAACATATGTCGGTACCGTCAATCGTAATGTGTATACTATATATCTTATGAAACATTGAAATATACAAAATAATTGTATTTATTAAAATTAATTTTATATCAAAATAAAGTAAATATCCTAAATTTATATTAAAATTAAATAAATATGCAAAATGTTTATTAAAATTAGATAAATACACAATGTATGCTAAATTTATATTAAAATTAAATAAATATAATAGTCTATTTTATTTTAATATTTATTTAAATGATTTTTTTATCTAAATTTTGATATTCTAAAATAAAACCTTATTTTTGTAATGATTTTAAGTATTATTGAAATTAATTTTATATCAAGTTGATGTTCAGGTAACATACCCTTAATTGTGCTCCCCTTACTGAACCTCAATTTAATAAATTATAATTACTAAAACAACAATATGTACCATATGCGATTTTAAGAAAGTTGGCGTTCGGGGAACCCACCGAAATTTCAAACACCAAGGACAGTTTCAAAAGGCAACCACTTTATATATAAATATATATATTTTTTAATGTAGATCATAAGAAATCTATGGTTGTCTTGTCTATTGTAATACACTATATCAGGTATTTTCGACCTCCATTTATACTGAGTTTATCACACAAACATCTACATTTATATAAACAATACTTTAAAATCAAAATGACTTGATTAATAGTGTTGTTTGAATCTGAAGGATTCATTATACTCAATATAATATTATGTGCATTTATATACTGCATGTCAAAGCCACAATTTTCTAATACACTTACTCATGAAAACCAAACATTTTTACTATAGGTGCATTCTGAAAACAGATGCAATAAGCCCTCTTTAGTTTCTGTGCAGAAGGTGCATAGTTCTGCTTCCTTTAAGCAACACTTGAAAAGAAAAGAGTTTGCGACAGTAATTCTATTGGAAAGTCTGAAGTGAAATTTTCAAGCTTAATGGGGAAGAATAAATATACCCCCATTCATCCATTTGTATTCCTAATTCCTCGGCCCATTTGTTTTGTGAACTAAAAGGATTTTCTTTTATATTTTCTCAATATAATTTCTAAAAATATTTGCATGTTATTTTTATCACATTTTAATCTGTCAACAATGTTATTTTCAATATCATGCAGCCTCCCATACACTGAAATAAGTTTTTTCCATACCTTTGATATTCTAGAAAGTTTGTACTTATCATATATTTGTTTTACAATTTATTATATTAGAAAAACTGTTTATCTTCAGAAACAATATCATTAATAAAGAAAAGACAGCATTATAACAATAGTTTTCAATAATATTAAAATTAAGTCAAGTAGGTTGACTCAAGATGTTACTAATATTGTTTTCATCTTGGTCTTTTACTGGCAACAGTTGTGACAAATTAAAAAGAATATCTCTCCAGAATGGATTTAACTTATCAAAAATACTATCCAATCCTTCCCTTTTAAGTATAATATCTCATCTCCGCCATATTTTTCTATATAACTTAGATATATACAGGTTTAACTGTATAACAATCGAAACTATTTTATTGTCCTATAAAATGTTTTACAATTTTTGACAAATAGACAAAGTGTAATAGTAAATACAATGTAATACATAAATGATTATATCCAATGGGTATTATCAAAGATCTATTGTCCTCAGTTCCAAGATTCGTGTTCACCACGGGACTGGAAACAAGGAAAGGTGATGAGTAGGGACAGAGAATTTAGCCAGTACAACAGGTCTCCTATGGACCACTCAACATGAGCATAATGCTCATCATGAGCTGTTACACTGGGTTCTTTAACGTGCGAAGAGGGTGGCAATCTCTCAACACCGGACCTCGGTTTTATTTACATCTCATCCGAAGGACGGGTTGGTTGTGAATTTATACACCCCGCGCAACCGAAGAACGCCCCTTCAAGCCGAAGAAGCACTCGGTCCCATTTCTATCACCGGTATATGTGCGAAATATGAAAACAAAGTGATAGTAAAACATATATAAAATATCAGCAAAACGAGCAACCACCTGTCACCTTAAATAATAGAATACAAACACGACCACGACATTTGACTTTGGAAATCAGGGTTCTGGCTTGGAAGTCACAAAAATGGTGCGGTGTGAACCTCTCTAATTATTGTATCTCTAACGACAATACAGACATAAACAAACAATAAAAACAACCGTTCATCGTCGCTTCCTCTCACAGTTAAATGGGATGTCAACCTCTCTAATTATTGTATCTCTAACGACAATGCAGATATAAACAAACAATAAAAACAACCGTGTATCTTCGCTTCCACTCACAGAGCCCACACTCTGTCACAAAAATGAAGGAAAACATAAACATGGACAATAACATAATCAATTAATGTCCGTAGTTAACTGACTACTAGCTAAAAGATAAAATATGAAGGACAACATAAACATGGACAATAACATAATCAACGAATGCTCGTAGTTAACTGACTACTAGCTAAAAGATAAAATATGAAGGACAATATAAACATGGACAATAACATAATCAATTAATGTCCGTAGTTAACTGACTACTAGCTAAAAGATAAAATATGAAGGACAACATAAACATGGACAATAACATAATCAATGAATGGTCGTAGTTAACTGACTACTAGCTAAAAGATAATATATGAAGACAACATAAACATGGACAGTACAATAACATAATCAATGAATGCTCGTAATTCACTACTATTGTCCGTTTGACTTCTATAAAACCTACAGAAAAAAATTCTTAAAAATCCAGTTTCCAAATCAACATTTTTTATTCTAGATGTATATTAATATATTATATATACGAACTCTGAAAATTAATTTCAAAATTTTTGGTCAATTATTAGAAAAGTTATCCATTAGGTCTCTATGTTAATTATATTTTCTGAAGTGTAAAAATCTGGCTGGAGTGAGTACAAATAACATACTGTACCATGTGACATAGAACATTTAAATATTAATGGACATCAATAACAATTGACTATCACCTTAATGATCAGTTGATGAGTAACCTTTTATATTCTTGCTGAAAAGAATGTCGTATTGGCAGAGCCGGACAAAATACCGGTACTTATTAATAATTTAATATCGATAGAGACTCCACGTCATAGACAGAAAAAGCGATTTAGACCTTCGTCGAATGCCAAGACATCAATGGAATTTGATTCTGAGTTTGATTCAGATGAGGAAGACCAATGATAGCCGCTGATATGTTGGAACTATCTATACAGGGTGTAGAACCATTGACACACGACAACTCATCACAAAGTGAAGGCTCTACAGATTTATCCGACTTACTATCAATTCTTCCTGGCACACTTGATCTAGATTTCCAGTGTCATATGTCGTGGTCCTATCATTTTCAACGGTTGAAAGTGGCGTTAAGCACCATAAACCAATGGCTGAGGGGAGAGATGGTGTTTCGTTTTACTGATATTGATGGATTATTAATTTACTTCCCATAATTTACCAACGACGATTTGAAAATATTAATTAAATCCTAATAAACGTTAAATGTGACTGACATTTTGATAAAACTGTGAAATCTTTACAGTTTTTGTTTACATTTATAATTGGTCAAATATCGATATTACCAGGTCACATGATACCATTGTTTTTTTTATATTTCACATGAGGATAGTAAAATTATATTATTTTGATTCTAATTATCGACTTTCTAACCTGATTATGTATATCTGGTAATGTGAATACAATAAAGCGTGTATATCTACATTTGTTAAGCAACAGTGCATTCAATGGTAGTATTTGTGTTCCGTAAACAGATCAATATATATTGGTATTACTGTATTACATATTTTAGCACGAGCCATTGCACAACTTTATTTCGAAATTCAAAGAAAAACATTAGCATTTTGTCTATTAATAATTATTGGGACTATACCAAAGGAATGAAACGTTTTTTTTTACAAATTTAGAAGAAAAAGTAAAAATAGTCTGATATTTTGCAAAGCAGGACGGAAAATGTTGACAAAAACAATGAAAAGTATCGGATTTGTCTATAGAGCGGTGATTCTAGTAATTATTGGCATAGCAGGTAGGCTTAAGAGCATCTTTTTTTTTGTTTCCAAATTATAACTTGTGAACAAAAAGTCCGATTGAAACTAGGTTTGGTATGTAAATATAACTCATGAATATCTAGGTCAAGTTCGATAATGATGATTTTTCGACAAATATAACTAGAGTTACTCCCCTTTTTTTAACATCAAAATGGTCCTTGGGTGGTCCCCTTTCAGAATTATTTAAGTCAGGTGAGTGATACAAGCTCACCTCAACCTCTAGTTTACGGTAGTTTCAAAATTTTATTTTACCATATCACCTTGGCGTCGGGGGACCAGTGGCCAAGGGCCTTTTATTTCTAATTGAAGTTCCTATCTTAAGCCAGTTAAGTTAGCAGTCATGTATATGTGTGTTAGGGGTATCAGTTTTGTCCTTGTTTAACTACGATTTTTAAAATTTAACTTTAGAGCTGTTCAGATAGTCTGGTATTTTTTTGTTTTCCATTTTATTTCTAGTTTCTAAGAACACCTTTTTCTTATTTTCACATACATTTGTATAGGTCTATGTTAAAATTATATCTTTAGAGATTTTCGATCGCAAACAATGCAACTATTTTGTAAAGGACACTACAAGGTACATTGCTTCTAAGTCTGCTGTCAAATTATTCAGCATTTGGATTTAGAGACTAAGAATTTTCTAATATTTTGCCCATAGGGTCCTATGCTGCAAATCAACTGATTTGATTAAATACATGTTTAAAGAGAGATAACTCTTAACGAGCATTGAAAATGGTGGATATTGGAGCATTTCATATGAACAGACCAAAATCCCATTTGTTTTTTTTTTATACAACCAAAAACCTCAAATTATTTCATGACTTTCTATCGAACATTCATACAATATCACAAACCAATTTAACCAGAATCTTCTGAGAACATTTTCCAAACATATTAACCAAATAGAACGCATTATTGATCATTATTGTCCATTACCGTCATTTTTAAATTCCAATAATTGAAAATGTCAGAAATTGGACTATTTCGTATTAACAGAACAAAATCCCATTCGTTTTTTTTATGCTACTAAAAACAAATTAAAACCTGGTTATCTATTGAATATTCATACAATATATTGGCCCTAGCAGCCATGTTCAATTTCCAATTGAGGGACCCGGGTGGCTCAATGAGATAGGTCATTGCATCTAACAGCTCACACAAGCCTATCACCAATACGACGTGGGTTCGCGCCCAGCTTTGTAAATTACAAAAAAGGGTGCACTCAACTCGCAGCCGCAAGTGATAAAGTGTACCAGTTGCTTGCCCAAGGTCGGTGGTTCTTTCCGGCTTCCTCCACCACTAAAACTGGTCGCCATGATATACCTGAAATATTGCTGAAAGTGGCGTTAAACACCAAAAATTCAAATTCCGATTGAAAGAAAACAAAACAGAAAAAAACTGCATAGTCGACGACGGACGCAAAGTGATGACACTGTCTTCCATTCCAGGAATCATTGTGCCAGGTGATGAGTCAAATAAAAATGAAAATAACATTAGTCGGGTACAACTGTCAAAATCATTTGATTTAATTAACCTAGACCGACAGGGTTTGAGGGATATTCCTACACAATCAGACGTGTGAGGTGGGTTGGTTGGCTTGTACAACATTTTTATATACAAGTCTGTATATTAGAGTACATCAAGTAAAGTAGCGCATTGTTTGCGTCTGTCCCAAGACAGGATATGGATTTCCATCAGCATATGTCTTGTATCATGGTCTTTTTCGTGTACAAAGACTTTAGGTGAGATGTAGTTGCTGGTTTCTGGATGTTGGTAGAATTGTTGACAATCACTGTTTAAAACTTTCTTTTCATAGAAATTATGTAAATAGAATCTCACTTTCAATCCTTTTTTTTATATTTACATTATGTTCATTTCCAAATAATAAGGGGTCCGTCGTGGTCGTAATCGTATGGTAATTGGATATACCACTACCTATGCAAACAGTACCTATCGCCACTAGAGTTCGAACCACGTCCAACGCGAGGCCTACTCAATGCAACATTATTTGATAAAAGTTTGTCAGTGACTTCCGACAGGTCGGTGGTTTTCTCCAGGTTCTCCGGTTTCTTCCACCAATAAAACTCACCGCCACAATATAACTGAATTATCGTTGGAAGTGGCGGTGGCGGTAAACGCCATAAACCAAACCAAATACCAGTATATAGTCCCAGAAGTTTCATTAATACATTGAATTTATCTTGGATAATTGTAGGTAAAAATTTACCTGAGTTACAATCTTTAAAAATGTATACCTCATTTCATTTATCTTTTTCATTGCTACCTTCTAATTGATTGATTGATTTTTGCTGTATCATGACGACCAGTTTTAGTGGTGGAAGAAGCCGGAGTACCCGGAGAGAATCATCAACCATGGGCAAGCAACTGGTAAACTTTATCACTTGCGACTGTGAGTCGAGTGCACTCTTTTTGTAATTTACGAAGCCGGGCGCGAACCCATGCCGTATTGGTGAAAGACTTGTATGAGTTGTTAGGTAATCCAACTACCTAACTCATTGAGCCACCCTGGCCCTTTTGCTACCTTCTAAAATGAGTCCACTGTTGTATATGTAAAGAAACTTTTATTTAGATCACTGTCTAACATGTAACTAATTAAAAAAAATTATAAATAATTAGTAGGATTTTGCTTTCCTCAGCAGAATTGTGTCATATTTTAGAGGTTATATCAATATAAATATTTAATCACAGTCTGTGCCAAAAACATTTTGACAAACTAGCCTGAGCAGCATTTTAGAAAATTTGTTTCTATTTGGATAAGAAAATGCTATGCACATTTTACTAGTCCGAACCAATTTTTACTAGACTGAGGAATAGGGCTAGTGATTTTTGGCAGAGACTAATCATAAATTAATAAACAATAAAACAAAAAAAAACAAACAAACAAACAGTACTTTAATATTATTTTATAAAGATTGCGATGACAGATTCAAAGGTAGAATAATTTATTTTTTAAGGTAATATCAAAAGTATGTAGTTCAATGAAATGTCAAACTAGAAAAAAACCAGCATTTTCCTTTAAATTTATCTGTGAAAAAGGCTTTTGAATTCTTACCCAAAATAAGTACAAATGTAGCTAAATCTCACTCTGAAGAAAAGTACATTTACATCAATAACCGAGACCTTTGAACATTTTTTGCAACACAAGAAACAATACTATTAAAACAGTGCAGAAATGTTGATAAACTATTTTAATGTATATATTTTCTTTCAAATTTTCACACCATATGATTTTGCTTCAATCACGTTTTACTTTTTATTCGGTTATTGGGTTGTGTAGGTCGTATCACTTGTCCTGACGTGTACCTCTAGACCTTGAACATCTGATAGCATGATAGATCCAGGGTGAAGATGGACATTCTGTTTCAATTCACTCGAAAAATCTATCTTGTACTTTATCGTTTGGCAATTGCATCTCTATAGCAACATCGACCTTGCCATCTTGTATTTTATTTTTGTATTGCGTCGTACTGCCATCAAAGTTGTGTTTTGCCACCACAGACCTCGAGTTTGACGGACCAAGTTGATTAAGATAAACTCCATTGCCCACTACTGCATCGCCATTTATTTTTTCTGACGGTATAATCTTCCGAGCGTCCAATATTTGCCTAGCTGAGTCTTCGTCAGTATGATGATAGTACTTATTACATTCAGCTGAAATATATGAACAAAGACTATGTTTTCAATGCAATAATAGTGGAAAACTGAGGATTCTAGGCCAATAGCACCGCCCCATATATCACCACCATGACCCGGTGTTGCAGTAACGTCACAACCACAAGAACATCACATTTAAGAAATGAGACAATTTAATTTTGAATTTAAGTTTTTTTTTTAAATTTAAATGAATTTAAAAAAAATGAAAAAAATCAAAGTTTTGGAAAGGTTTTGACGAGTATAGGTTTCAAATTTCATATTGGAGGTGGAGAGGGGTCATTAAATGCTAAATTTCAAGCTACGATGAAGTAGGCGTGTCGTATATCAAATGAAAGGTCTTGAGGAGCATGCTTCAGAATTCATGTTTCCGGACCCATACAAGTGGATGGGGCGGGGTCATCAAGTACAAAAATCCAAAGTTCTTAGAAGGTAAGCATGTCGTATATCATATGAAAAGTCTTGACGAGTAGGATTAATGTTTCATATTTTCGATGCTCATGTGGTGGAACGGCGGTCATCAAGTGCAACAATTCAAAGCTACGATAGGATAGACATGTGGTATTTCAAATGAAAGGTCTTGACGAGTACGTTTTAGAATTCATGCTTTCGGGGCCCATCTGAGGAAGTAGGACGGGATCATCAAGTGCAAAATCCATATTTCTTAGAAAGTAGGCATGTCGTATATCATATGAAAGATCTTGACGAATAGACTTTAAATTTCATATTTTTGGGACCCGGTGGTAGGGCGGGGTCATCAAGTACAAAAATCTAAAGCTATAAGGTAGGCATGTCGTATATCAAAAGAAAGGTCTTGACTAGTACGTTTCAAAATCCATGTTTTCGAACCCATCAAGGGGGATGGGGGCGGGATCACCAAGTGTAAAAATCCAAATTTCTTAGAAGGTAAGCATGTCGTATATCATATGAAAGGTCTTGACGAGTAAGCCTTCAATTTCGTATTTTGGGGACCCGGGCTGGAGGGGGTCATCAAGTACACAAATTCAAAGGTATGGTAAGGTAGCCATGTCGTATATCAGCAACAGCAGCAGCAGTAACAGAGCAGTAGTAACAATAGCAACAATAGCACAACCTCCTGCAAAGGCACACTTACTGTTGCTGCTGTTGCTAAGATATAAATATGTGTTCACATCCTACTACACGTCAATCCGTCAACGGCACACTTACTGCTGCTGTTCTTGTTGCTGCTGCTGTCCAGATATAAACATGTGTGCACACCCTACTACACGCCAACCCGTCAAAGGTGTTTGAATCGAGTGTAGATATTAATAAGAGGTGATCGATTTGATCTCTGTCGTTTCAAGCTCTATCGTTTATGCTGCATGCTTCACTTCCGGGGATGGGTTCGATGGAAGTCTACGATCATAGAAACAGACAATGGATTCCTTACGTGCCCGACTACAAGAAATGGGAGCAACACATTGGCGACGTCTCGGAAGGAAGAGTTCCTCCGGATCACAAGGGGTCGTGGGTAGCGGTGCGCGTTGGCGTTCCGCCACGCCGAAAGTCGAATTGGTGATGCCGGTGGCACAGACTCTCAAAATTTCCAAATCGGAACTGGCAAGAGAAAAGAGTATAACTAGATCAATGACGGAACGTGAAAACAGCACGCAGAGCGAAGCATGGCAATTGATGGGAAATAAGTTACCGAACCGGAGATCGTCTACTTCTGTCAAATGACATCGTGACATCGTGACATCAATCGTCAACCTCTCGCTACCGAACGGGAAGAGTGAAATGTGGATCACCTTACTGAGCGGCGCCATCGGCTACGCCTTACCCAGCCCCTCACTGAAAACCTAGAAGACAATAAGAAAACGAACCGATGGGGAGATGTCACGGTCGTCAAGGTGTCTCCCTTTTTACCATGTTCCAGTGAACTATCCTGGAAAGTCTGATTTTAAGATTCGGCAGTTTAGGCCCCTGCACGAAACATAGCATACTGTTATCTCTTTCGTGGGGTTAAAGATACTGTCGGATGGTATACGGCTCTCTGATTTTCTCATAATCTCGATGTATATATGGTCATGAGTAAATGTATTTTATTGTAAAGACAGCATGCAGGGGGACCAACCGTTTAATCGAGAAAAGCCGTTCGTGTACGATTGTTAATCGGGTTTTTTGATTCGTGAACGATTCGGTTACTAGTTCGTGTGCGATTATTTTGATGATCCGGACATGATTCCTTGACGGTAAGCCTCAATTATTACTAATTAAGGAAACAATTATTAATTATCTCTTCGCAGTTCGCTTCCTTTATTGTATATTTTTGATGGTGTATGCTCCAAAACTTTCGTTGATATAAACCTTGCGTGAAATGTGGTCAGAAAGTCTAAAAAGCATTGCATCAAAATGTCACAAGAACAATAATATTCCTATTTTCACACATGTACACTTTTTTTATGACTGAAACATCACTTTAATGGAAACATTCTTCTATATTGAGTGGTTAAAAGACTTTTTTCACAAAAAAATGCAAAATATGACGGGAAAATTATATTTTTTTCATTTTTTTGTTCGTGAACGAACAGGTATAACATTTCTTGCTTCTTGATCAATGTTCGTGAACGATTACTCAATATAAGATACTTGCATTTTTCTTAGCAATTTAAATGAATTATTTTCTAATGTTGCTTTTCATAAGTGTGTCTCATGAAATATAATTTGCGGTGTTTTGCGTCATTGAAAACCTATTTCTAAGTAATTACTAATAGACATTCATAAATATATTTTATGTACTATTCTTTGTAAGAATCAGGCAACACCAATTGTAAGTACACATCCATTTTATGAAATTATTATGTTGAGTTCTGAAACACATTCGACCTCGAACTAGAACTGTAAGCCAAAGGCTTACTAATACTCCCACACACAGCAAATTCCACGAAAGGTAAATAACTCCTGCAATACTGGAACAATCATAATAAAGTACGGGAAAATTTTCGCCCAAATGTCTTCCCTATAAAACCAGTCAAAAATTTAAATGTAATTTAAACAAATAGTTATGACTGAAATATATTCAGGAGCCCTTACATGTATGCATACGATGCTATGGCTCAAAATGCCTTTCGTAGATATTAACACGCAAATATGTGGTTCCATTATGCAGTAAAAATACGTGAAAACTTTCCCGCCATAATGTTCAATCTATAACTACTAAAAAATTATTAGTTTTATGAAAATCGGAAATAGATGGAAATGTTTGGATTACCAAATGAACACTTTTAACCAGTTTTAATAAAACGTTAAACAATTGATGTACCACTCATTGCCTGACTCTTATATGGAACAGTACTTAAACGACACTAACTTTTGCATGTAGAAAAAAAAACAATCTATACCAATTTTGATGTCTTGGATGGCCATTTCGGAAAATAATTCCTCGTCAGCAGAGCTAAATGCCAAAAGTTTGGAAACCCAAATAATAAGTCAAAAATATGAGCAAAATATACGAGTAGCCAAAATTACCAAAAGGTGAAAGCCAAAGAACCGTAGACCTACATAATAAAGTAAGTATGCATAATTTATATGTTTGCAGATAAACCATGACTATACTTTTAAATTACCCGAAAAAACATTACTGGAAAAACTGTCAAGTTTCAGAAAACATCAAAAATGATATAAGGACAACACTAAATAAACCATATCGTACTAAAAGAGAACTTTCTACGCTGAAATCTGATCCTGGTGTGTTTCACTGAATCGTGCCAAATTTTGGTTGGTTGAATATGCTTTTCCACAAGTGGAACACACAAAAACCATAGTCTGCAAAAATGTTAATACATCGTACACGACCATATTTTTTAATAACGCGTTCGTTCACGAACAAAACAATTGGAAATATGCAAAAAGGAAACTATATCTTTGCTTAAGTTTAGAATTCTCACGAAAGTAAGTATAAGATAAAGTAACTTTGAAGTTCAAATTTATTTTCTGTCATAACATGTTAATTTTATTAGAAAATTTGCGTTTTTTGCTAGAAAATGGAAACTCTGAAAACAAAAAATAGAGTGACATTTACGTTTCTGACCAAATTATTGAAAAATGAAAGTCTGTTATGAAGTTTACTCTTTCGAATTAAATTTATTAATTATTCATTTAAGGAACTAAGAAGCCTTTTTTCGCTTTATGCTTATATTTACAAAAGAATATTGAAATTTGGTGTCTTACCTTACTTTTAAAACCCTGAAATATCGTACACGAACTAGTAACCGAATCGTTCACGAATCAAAAATCCGATTAACAATCGTACACGAACGACTTTTCTCGATTAACCGGCTGGTCCCCCTGTCATGTGGGTGGCTCTTCGATCCCACGTTTGTCTATATTGGCGGGGAAATTAAATATATTGTAAATAGAATAGTCTTGTTGTTTATAATACATGTAGAATTTTTGCATCATGTCTATATTTAAATCACCTAGGGTTCACTGGAGGGCATATGTAGATTACGAAAACAAACAACGTATATAGTTTACATAATTTAATGTCCCCGTAACGATATAGACAGACGTGGCTCGGGTGCTACCCATACACATGCAAAATGTACTACATTTTCTATTTTTTTATCATAAATGTCAATGACCCAAAACATAAAAAACTATCAGATATGATTGATGCCTTAATAAAACGTGTTTCTCTAACTTATGAATGTTATGAAATGTAGGCGCATCGGGGAAAAACCTGCAACGACTCGTGTTTTGAGATCGATCAAGAAATGGACGTCATCTTATTAATTATCGACATTGTTTACGGAGTTTGTTGAATCGTCATTAAATCATTACAACAATGCACTTATTTCTTATTTATTGTTAAAAGCTCAAAACTTAGAAGCATATTGTAATTTTGAAAATAATATTATTAATAAGCATACTATTTTGCAACTTGAACAATTAATGTTTGATAAGTATAAATCAGATTGGAAAAATAGAGTCTCTGCATATAGTCAAGGTAACAAATTAAGGACATATGAATTGTTTAAACATGATTTTTGTACAGAACCTTATTTAGAATATAATATGCCACTAAAATATAGAAGTGCATATGCAAAATTTAGATGTGGGTTGCACCCCTTAGGGTAGAAACAGGTAGATTTGAAAGGAAAGCAGTTCATGAAAGAACCTGTTTATATTGTATTAACTGTGTAGAGGATGAGTTTCATGTTTTAATACAGTGCCCGTTATATGCAGATCTTAGACAAAAAATGGTCAAATGATGTTTTACATTTTAATGCAAATTTTAGCTTTTTATCAGATGCAGATACATTTGTATTTTTATTTAGTAACGAAAACGTTTTTAATATTGTAGCCAAAACCTGTTATAATATTTTAATTAGGAGAACAAGTTTTTTTTTATACCATTAGTTATTGTGTAAATATAATACTATATAGTTTTAGAATGTTATATTTTATAGAATATAAGTCTCTAATACATCTTTTAAGATTGGTACATGCAATATGATTTGTGATGGTGAACGAATATTTTATTATGTAAATACTTGTTTGTAATTGTATGTGGTGAGACTATAATAAAAAAAATATTCTGAATCTGAATCTGTGAATCTGCTTTTAGTCGGTGCGGACCTTCAATATCATGTTCGTTCCACAAAGGAAGTCGAATATTTCTGGGGACGTCACAAAAGTATGGTTTAGTGAAGTATGACAGTCTGCTCTCCAATAAATTATACGGCGGAGAAATTATTAGGTATGTCTCCATCCATAAATACCGCAAAGTTTAAAGGGGAATTTGCGAAGTGCCTACCGCCAAAATGTGTGGGCGGAGCTTATCAGCAAAAATCCCTGTTGATATTACTCTCTTTTATTTCACTGGTCGGGCGGAGTTGGCCTTTAAATTTACATGAGAGCATTCGATTTTATGTTGTGTATGTACAGGGAAGTTCCCGTTATTGACATTATTGAACTGTATTCAGCAGTGTCACCGAAATTAATTCATATAAAAGGAATAGAACGCACAAGGGTGTATTGTGTGGTTTATTAAAAATTGATCGATGTTTTTTGTTTTAATCAAATAATTTAAATACACAGATTGGATCATAGACGCACGATTGAATATAGCTGTATAAATGAAATTGATCAGGTAACCTGACCCTCCTAAATACATGGACTTTCCTTTAATCAGTCAACCCGTGTTAAGCCACACCCAATCAGTTGAAAAAAATAGAGTAATATGAACAGCATGTTTATGAAACTGTATGTCACATGACCAACGTGACCAAGGTCACACACCTCAGAAATTTGAAGTGATTTTTGTAGGTTTCAGCCTGATGAAGAATATTATTTTTAATAAGACTAAAAGGTTCGTAGGGAGGAACACTAGTGACCATGCCTGTCAAATATTTTGCACCAAAAGTAACTATGAAACTGTGTATCATTGATTTTTCCTCCTCGAGATGACCGTGGCCAAAATAATGAAGAAACTGAATGTTTGCTCCGCCCACAACTATTTATACCCACGCTCCCGGTTTAAGCCAAAACCGTACACGAAAAAATAAACTGATTTGTTTACATTTTTGCCGAAAATGCATTGGAAGCCTTCTCTTTATTATATAACAATGACACTACATTGTATTTTATTCATATTGACCCTACATTTTATTCATTGGACGTCTAGTGCCTGTGCTTGTACAATAATTCAACTTGTAAATAAAATGAAATATGCATGTTTATGGTTTTTCAGTTTTTTGTTTGTTTTTTTTTTTTGCTTTGTACAGAAAATGTATTTATATTTTAAAGGAACATCTGACCTGCATCAAGGGGGAAATTATAAATAGAAAATTTTACTCAAATCTGGTTATGTGCATTTCAATTTTATCGCATTAATCGAACCAGTAACAAAATCTACACTCAAAGATGCATTTTTTGTATTGCAATCTTACATTGTTAATAAATGAAATTAAAATCTACAAGCAATTAATTTTTGAAACTTATTCTCCGTTAGTCGCCTATCCACAAATGATATCTTATACGAAAACTAGAGGCTCAGCACTGAGCTGAGCCTGTGTCGCTCACCTTGCATTCTGCTCTGAAGAAACTTAATACAGGACATCTCATAGCCTTCCCACAGGCCTCTACATTAACATTTTTTTAAACTTGTCCCTTCGGACATTACTAACTAAACGAGTTGCAAGTCAAAATTATTTGGTCTTGTTTTATACTCGGCTATGAAAAAAACTTCCGGTAGGAGATGGGGATGACCTCGGGCCTCAACTCTTCGGGTACTTAATTTATCTATTCACCCTGATCATCAATATATATGATTTGGGGGGGGATCTCAACCATTAAAAAGTTCACCTCATGTAGGGTGTGGGGTATGACCCCCGGGGCCTGAGCTATAAGGCATTTAATTTGCCTAGTCGCCATGATCATAAATATATATGGCTTAGGGGTGGGGATCTCAATCACTAAAAAGTTCACTTTGGTAAGGGGTGGGGTATGACCCCCTGGGGCATGAACTATAAGGCATTTAATTTGCCTAGTCACCCTGATCATAAATATATATGATTTAGGGGTGGGGATCTCAATCAATTAAAAGTTCACCTCAGGTAGGGGGTGGGGTATGACCCCCAGGGACTGAGCTATATGGCATTTAGATAGATAGATAGATAGATAGATAGATAGATAGATAGATAGATAGATAGATAGAGATTTGTTTACATTTTTGCCAAAAATGCATTGGAAGCCTTCTCTTTATTATATAACAATGACACTACATTGTATTTTTTTCATATTGACCCTACATTTTATTCATTGAACGTCTAGTGCCTGTGCTTGTACAGCCAGGCAGCCAGCCAGCCAGCCAGGCAGCCAGCAAGCCGGATAGCTAGATAGATAGATTCGATAAAAACTATGAGATTTGATTGATGCCTTAATAAAACGTGTTTCTGTAAGTTATACATGTTATGAAATGTACACGCATCGGGGAAAAAAGGTGCAACTGCTCGTGTTTAAGATCCATCTAGAAATGGACGCCATCTTATTAATTTTCGGCATTGTTTACGGAGTTTGCCGAATCGTCATTAAATTAGTACAGCAATGCACTTATTTCTTATTTTCTGTGAATCTGCTTTTAGTCGGCGTTAATTACGGACAAAGAACCATGCAAGTTTGCAGTTAATAAGCGACAAAATACAAATTATTCGTTTTTACCTGTCACTAGTAATGTCAGTTGCATACGGAGAAAGCGAGGTCAAATTATTTGCTTGCAAGGCAATAATAAATCGATGGTAATTTTCGTTCTCAAAAG